>JAHQIW010006036.1:0-198972 GCA_019055375.1 Parelaphostrongylus tenuis | reverse complement strand
TCACAAACTGAGTTCAGTACTAAATTTTTCAGTTTAGCTGTTAAAATGATTACTAATACTCTTATGAAAAAGCTCTACTGAGTGAAAAAGGAAGGTGAATAGAACACATTTTACACATTGCGACAACCTTCCATTCAGTGCGTTAGGAATAATGAACCTATTTAAGAGAGTTAGGAAATCTTTACACTGAAAACACGTTTTCATTCTCCCTCCAGTAATATTCTATATAATCTAATCTAAAATTCCACCACATAGTACCAAAAAATTCCGCTGTGAAGTTGAAAAAATGGACTGCAATTGCGAATTGTTGCCCTTCATTGGTTAGCAAAACGTATTATAAAGGTCGAACCACAAACCAAGCATGATGTTACAATCGGCATTTCTCAGGCTATCGAACGATTGCAGAAATATGGATAAAAAAGAAATAGGGCGTAAGCAGATATTATGGAGCAGACGAAAATTTATCCGTTTTTGGGAAGATATGGTTTTATTGTCAAAGGACAGTTGATTTCTTGACATTTAAAATTAAATCCAAAAAAAAAGAATGCTTTAGCCTAAACGAGGTGGGTATGCCTGGGCCACACACCGGTGTTTCGGAGGTTTCGGCCTACTCGTCAGTGACCCCCGTCCCACATTAAGCCCTGCATTGAAGCAAGGAGGGAGACGTATGTGGTGATGGCATAGTGTACAGTGACACTGGTAGATCACCACTGTTCAGTCGATGGATTTCGGCTGGTAGACCAAAATTAATCTATGTGATCGACTGTTTTTAGAATCACTGACGAGGAGGCCGAAACCTCCGAAACACCGGTGTGTGACCCTGGCGTACCAACCTCGTTCAGGCTAAAAGCATTCTTTTTTTGGATTTACTTTTGAATGTTTATCACGAGGTTTTTAAAAACAGTCCATCGCATGGATTTCTTGAGATATGGACGTTCTTTATGCTAAAAGAGCATGAAAACCTTCGAAAGAGTCCCTTTTGTGATATTTCACTATTTAGTCGTGATAATGTCTTCTAAAAGCCCAAATTTGCTACATGATTTCCCACATTTCCACATTTTGTGCGTGTGCCACAGAGAATCCTGGTTCTCAAATTGACCTTGATAGATATATCTACCTGACCGTTCTCAAGCGGTTGAAGGAGTCAAGCGAAATTATCATATACCCGGAAAACAATAGAGCAAGGTCTTCCTTACAAGTTTATAATAATTCAATTTCGCCTCTTCTGTAACTATTGATAAATTACCTTCTGTTTTCGAAAAACCAACGTTGTTGCAAAGGAGTTGATTAAGAACATCATATATGATAACATATATGAAGAACACTGATGAGACCGTCATGGTCGAAACACGTGTATTGAGCTGTATAAGTCAGCGCTAAATAACAGATCACATGAGTGACTCAAAAGTGATTACCTGGCATATTGAACATCATATATGTCGGTCTCATCCGTCATCACTGTATCAAAATGCACGCATTTTATCTAGGCAGTGTTTTTTGAGAGATAAAGATTTCATCGCTTTTAAATCGACGACAAGTGTGTGTTTTACTATTTCTTGTGACTTTACAAATTCAAAAGGTTAATAGGTTGCGGTTCGCATCGATATTTCGCCTGATACGCGAAAAGGTCGCAGTTGGCGCGTATTCTCCGATGAAAATATGGTAGTTTGTGAATGAAATAGTACAAGACGGGAACGAAAACGACCGACACTATTGAAATCCACTGTTTTCAAACCAGCAAGTCCCTATAGAGCGCTGAACGTCTCAAGAGATTGGAGGTATACAGGACCGTCCTCGTAAAGCTCGTTCAACACTTCACCTACTCCTGACAACTTTCAGAAGATCCATTGGCCAAGTTCAATTAAATCTGGAGCGCTCGATGCGCAAATTGACTCGTAAGCTCGGAACCAACGTGCACTCTGAGGCATTGTCAAAGATAAGCTGAAGTTGTACAGTAACAAAATAGATTATGCTCATTTTCTAAACAAAAAGCTGGAAGAAGAACGGTTTCCGAAGGCTCGGATGTTTCGCTTGATAGATGTTGCTCGTTTGTCAAATGTTCTTTTTACGGATGAGAGATATTCATGGTCAAACCAATTCACAGATGCCAGACGCGACACCAACTTCTCAAGAAGGGTCAGAAGAAGTCCGCAGAAGCTGAAACCTTTGGTCGCATTCATTTCCCGGCCTCTGTAATGGTAGGGGCTGGCTGCCACTGGAAAGAATCCGCTAGTCTTCGTGAACACAAAAACGTCAAAATGAAAGCTATCTGATATCAGCAACAAGTTTTACGACAGCGTACTGGAAACGTGTTGTAGTACTCAACACTTTGACAGCAACAGATGTACTCTTCCGAGATCTGATTGGGCCCTGCACATTCGGCCCTCACCAACGATTCTCATCCGTCAAGAGCAGTTCTCAGGCTTTTGGAGCAAGGAACAGCTTGGCCGTTAAACTCTCCGAATCTCACCCACTGGATTACTTTGTGAGGGCCATACTGGAGAACAAGTCTTGGTTACTCGCTACATTATCGTAGACGCGCTTGAAACGGCTTTGACACCGCTTGAAAAGAAAATTGGTGGAAATGTGCGCGAGTATCGTTAAAAATTTCTGCAAGCGACTTCGTAAAAGTGTAGTGGTCAAAGAGGAGATAATTTTGAAAAGTTGTTATAAAGCTTTCTGTTTGCTGTTATAGTTGACAATCTAATTAAACGTGAATATTTCTTTGATTGAATGAATTCTTGTTTACGTAGTATTTTTTACTGCTAAAACTGTCTGAAAAAATATCAGAACTTTTTTTGTTACATATATGCACACTCTGCGCTTTTCCGCGCATATTTTTGTGACTTTAGTACGAATTAATTCCTCTTTTTGCAGAAATTCTTAGGTGTTTTTACTGTGTGTAGAAAAAGGCTTCGTTCAAGCGTCTAGTAAGTTTAGGTTTTTTATTAGAAATTATATTGTCACGCCCTCTACTAATCAGAAATCTAAGCTTAATCTGAGCCTAAGCCCAAGTCTGAGTAAACTGAACCATTGCACAAAAAGTCTATTCTCGGTAAAGGGTCTGGGGAAAATCTCGGAGGACATGTTTTACCTGAAGTTTTCGTCAAAGCGGAGAGAAGAAACCCTAATTCGATATCAAAAATAGGTACATTTCCATTAGGCGACACGCGATGAGGAAACGAACCACTATCGTTGAACAAGACTTTCGACTGCAATGAACGACTATTAGAAGAATTATTCGAAAGAGTTCTTAGTATGCAGCCACAGCACGCCATGATAGAGCTCGCATCCACTATTTTGAGTACTTTTGTAAAACCGATGTATACTTCTGACCATCGGTCTATTATTTCTCTTGCAAATGCTTTGCATCGACTTGAAAGACGGTGTGATTCGATCCCGCACTCATGGCTCCCGAGCCTTCTATCTCTTCGGGTTGATGTAAATGTGCGAAACTTGTCCGGGAAGGTGTAACAGCATTGGCCCAATACATCGCTGGGAGACCGCGAGTCATTAAAAAGGTCAGATGTGATTCCAACCACCTCAAATGAAAATATAATCTGGAGACAAATGCAGGGCTCATCTTTTAGAGCTTTTTCGTCAACGAAAGCCTCATCCTTCCAAATTTTTGCTCTGGGAGGTGCGGTTTGTTTCAACTCAGCGTAGACTTTGTTCAATATTATAATATGGAATTTGGATTTAAAGTATACTTCAACGCAACGAAAAGATTGAATAGTAGTGGAAAGAGTCTACAAAACGGATTTTCATTGAAAGCAATCCCTATGTTCCGAAAATCCTACTTTCAGTAAAAAAGCTGCATACTGGGAAGCTGAGAAATATATGTTGTCTGGCCCTTGCATGTGAGCATAACGTCGTTTGAACACTGCGTGATTTGCTCTTGACATAGGAAATAAAGGATCATTCCCTTGATCCGCACTGTGATCCAACTCCTTGAGAAAAATGCGTTTCGTGGTTATGCTCAAGATATTAGTAATTATTCGATGGCTCAAATCACGGGAATTTCAATCATGTATACCATTTTCAAAATAGCCTATTTAATACATTGTTGTAGTAAATGCAAAGATGTGTTGCACATTCGAGCACTTTTCGCTTGACGGATGTGTCCGATAGATCAAATCTCTGAGTTCAAACGATGTAATAGCTTACCTAAAAGGACTTCTCATTGCACTGTGGGCAGCCAAAAGAAGAATATGTTTTGCAGAATTGATCATTTTCGTTCTCCGCACCCTGATTCAAGCTCTTGGGAAAGACGTGTTTTGTGATTTTTTGGAGGATTTTAGCAATCAGTCGATAGATAAGTCCCAAAAATTGTGTGGAACCACTTAATTTTCGAAACAACCTTCTTATGGAGCTGTAACAGCCTAAATAAAAACTCTGTTTCATACTCAAGCATTTGTTGCTAGATAAAGCCTTTTCTTCAGACTTTTGGTGATCATTCGACAGGTTGAAATCCTGATAATTGCAAGCAAGTATTCAATTTTAAAAAAGACTCTGTTGCTCTGTAGCAGTCAAGAAAATATTGGGTTTCGCACTCAGAGCGCATTTTTGCCTTCGGCATGCAAATGGGATCGGTCGCGCAGCACGAGCTGAAGAGGGCTTTAAAAATAAAGTACCACTAAAATTTTCGTAATTCAAGCTATCTGAAGGCTACCAAAACTCTAGAAAAAACTCTCAAAGGGTTGAAACAGGGCGCGTTTAACGGAAGGCTAGGAAAATGATACATAAACACGAGTGGATTTTGGACAAATGTAAATGAGAAGGCATAAAATTGTTCAATAAAAGTGCGAAATATGATCTTTTCAGAAAAATCTGGTTTCGCTTTCAAAAATATGACGATTTAATGAGAGAATTGACATTCAGTATAGGTAGTGCAGTGATGGAAAGATATTTATATAGAGTATGAATGGATTTATGAAAAGTTGTCATTTATAGGACAATAGAAAAAAGTCCCTTTCACAGCTCTGAAGAAGTTCCAACTTCTGAAGTAGACTAACATTTCAAAAGTTTTCCGCACTATCGCTGAAATAGCATCGCCACTGCAATGTGCAAAATCATTTCTGACAAACCATTCATTTCTTTCCAATTATTTTGGCAAGTTTAAACCAATAATAGCCTTACTAAAGTCTCTTCTATCATAATTTCTTTTTTAAAGGTGGCTAAACACTTCTCAGTGACGATAAGAATACAAATTTCATTGGGAAACTAGCGCGTTGCCATTGTAACAACCTAAGCTGGCCGCCTGCCGGGCAGAAAAACCAGCATGGAACCCAAAAATTCCAAGGAATAGATCTGTAATATATTTTCCAACCCAAATTGTTCCATAAAGATTGCGAGCCAAATTTAAATTATGACAGTTTGTAATCAAGTCTAATGGTTGCAAAAACCAACTTTTCATTGGCTTCTATCGTATCTTTAGTCAAAATTATGCTTGTATACCTTCGTTCCTGCTCGAAGTATGAGTCAATGCAAATAATGGTAAAATTAGGCTCCCTATGCAGAGAGTTAGAGGCTTGTCTGAAGAACAAAAATTCTTTTTGTTAACAGCTTTTAGTGATGGTACGATATTACAATATACTCAATCATGTTGAGCACTGTGCAAAGCTTTTACGTTAGCCGGGACTCAAACCCGCATTTCACCCTTTCAGGTGTCGCCTTCTAAATAACTGCATTATCGACGCCTGTTTTAGTACCACCTTTTCTACGCACACAGTGCGCTACAATACATCGCTCAACGTGATTGAGTTAGAAGTTTATCGTTGTAAAAACTGGATAAATAGTATCCCGTAAGCAAAGATGTGTACATTTCGAATTTTAAAATCATTTCGCTGAGTTAGGTAACAAGAAAATGAGATAATTTTGTTTACATTCGTAGACGACCATTTTTTTGTCGTAACGTATGACATCTACAGGAATCACATCGTTTTGTGAGTGTAAATATTAATGTGAGACAAGTATGAGAATATGAGAATACAGCTGATAATAGAGTTTTCTCAAAGTTATTTCAAGCGGACCATAGCAATTTAGCGAAGCTTTCAATCCTGTCACCTCATCTGCTGTCGCTGTTTCCGGAATCCTCGTCTTGCAACCGCTTCTATCTCCAACATTCTTTAGCTTCAAAAAACTGGTTATCTTCCACTCCCAGAACTGTTCGACGTGAGTAAAATTTTACTGTTCCTTCGAGTGCTTTATTAAGACCACGCTCAAATTTCACTAGATGAGTCTGTAAGGACGGAACACGTGTCTCGGGCTGTACAAGAGCCCTTACCAGACCACATGACATGTTGGCTCAAATTATAATAAAAGGATCTATTAAACTTTTACTATGCCGATTGCAATTAAGAGCTTCATTATCATTGTTCTACTCTCTCTCAGTCAAATATTGATCACATTAATGTCAAGAAATCAAGCACAGTCAAAATTTCACCAGCATCCATTCAACGTTGCAATAAATGTCTTTTGAATAATTTTAAGTTGCTAGAGGAATAATTTGATAATTAATAGTAAGTAGTAACTGAATAATAGATAAACAATAATTTAGATCATAAGTAGCGCTCAAAAGTAGCAACAGTTCTTACTGAACCTTGTCATGGATGTCAGTGGAGCCGGGACAAATCCACAGGTTTGTATGGGCATTCAATGCGATCTTTTGGAAAATGAACAACAGTATATACTATTCTGTCTAGAAATAGTGTGGGATTATGAAGTACCACTTTTGAACAGTTTTAAAATTGCATCGTGAAAAACTTCAATGAGGATGAGAATAAAGCATTCGATGTTGGTCACTTTTTGAAAATACCTCCTTTATTTGATTCCATTGTTATGTAGGGGTGGTCGAATGCATACTTCATCTACACAAATGACTTGCAAGAGCCCAGGTACTGGTGTGTCATTTGAGTGTCTTTATGCACTCAGATATGCTCAGGCCTAAATTGTTAGTCCCGAAAAAATAAAAGCCTTTCTTTGACCAAGATACGATTGAACTATGGAGCGCGTGCACACTGTAGTAAAGTTCTCATCACGCTGCACGCAACCTCAAGATTAAGATAAATGACGAGTCATGGGAGCATCGAAACTATGATCTAACAGATTCTGGTGGAAAGCTGAGAGTTAATTTACTGCTTCTTTGTACTGTGTTTAGTAACGACTAGCGGTAATTAAGTAATGCCGAACATTGATTGGAAATGATCGTTATTAACCTCATAAACTTCAATGTTTCAAAGTAAAGTAAGCAAATGAACATCCGTCAGCGGATGCTCATGAATAAAATTTACAGGATCTGATCGTCAATATGAAGTAGAGATGAACGATCTGAGATATGTCAAGCTCCCAATTATCGAAGAACTTCTCAGGAAAAATAAGAAATGGATTCAGTCGGTTGTTATTCAAGCATCAGGAAATTTAAAGAACTCCCACTTACCTTGCTGGGACAATTTGAAATCCTCTTGCGTTCTCGCATGGCTCTCACAGATAACCGATGATCGTACTGATAGTGGAACCAATGTATGTATCTCAGCAACGATTCCTCTCGTAACTGTTAGCCTCTTGATTATGACTTCCAAACATTTAGTAGCAAAGTCGAACTTTTATCGTAAGTTCTTGAATGTTTTCATTGAACCCTTCTTAGAGAAAACGTTTTCATTCGGATACACGATTTCCAGGCCTTTCTCCCTGGGAAAGCCTTTTCCTCAAGCTTTTAATAACCACTCGCAAACTTGTGATTTACGAAAAGCCCACTTTTTTACATTGTAGCAGCGAAAATAATGTTTCACACTCATTTTGCTTTGCACGCTCGGCGTGGGTCTGTGGGTGGAAAATCGTGTACACAAATGGAAGTATTCCGTCCTCAAAGTATTAAAAAGTTAACGTTTTCATAATATGCTTTTCTATTTGGACGAATTATTTCAGAATGAGCAACACTCGTGCACCGAAGAGCAAGCGAAAGATTACAATCAAAAAGGTTATGCCTTCTTGCACGAAGATCATCTCAATCCCATCTATATAAGGTTCTGAACGTTAAACAAAAAAAAAATGTAAATCAGCACTGTATACTTCTTTTATTTCCCATATTTGCTTCTACTGTAAGAACATTTTTTGGAGTTCTTGTTAAAATAATACAACTTTTTGAGTTTATAGATCAATTATTGTTTGGTATTAACATCACGAAATTAGGAACAATGTTGAAAGAAGAAAAACTGGAACGATTAGAGAACGATATTCGACAGGGCATCATTGGGCCGTCCAGCATGGCCAACGTGGGAGAAAGGTAAGCTTATTATTACGGAGACTCGATGGGGTCGGAAGCACTGTTAAATATTTTCCTATAATGATACATAGCATGCCATTGAATGTCTTTGGAGTGGTGGATAAGAAAGCCATCTAGCTGAAACATGATTTCTTCCAATGAAATGTAGAGAACAACCTGTTCCTCATTGATCAGGGTGTATAAATGAGCCAAATATTCGTCCCATTCGTTACATTGATCGTAGCGATGAGTGAATGGATAACTGGTTACACTGTGCTGGCCTGTCGATACATTGACTCAATACAAGGCTGGTACACTCCGCTGGAATACGAGAAGTAGAAGCTTGCCTTATCCGAGGCGTAGGATTGAGCCGTTGTCTTTATGGGGACCGCACAACATCTCCAACCACTGCGCCGCACGCATCACTTTCACGCTTAAACCTTATCCCGTGAAACTCATAATCCTTAAGGACCAAGTTATAGTACCGAATCAGCATTAGAGAGACTTTGAAACCTGGGCATCGAAATCAAGCCACAGTATGTCGTAAAAATGCATTAAATCTACTGTTCTAGGGTATGAAGCACTATTTCTCCGATATTCAGATGTTTGGAGACGTACTTTTATTGCGAACTATGTACATTCCTACAAATACGTAGGTTGTTGCTGAATTGCCACAGTTGGCGACAATGTTGTTGATCCCGATAGATTTGTGCATTTTTCATGTTGTTGCTCTATTGTGGAGTATTAGCATAGTCAACTGTAACTCAGCAATGTCTAAATCTCGCAACTTTGCTATCTATCATAGCTATTACTCCTGTTAATGTTCGGAGATTCGCATCCTAATGGAAAAGAGCTTGCCTACAGACTAGTGCTGTGTGAGCTCAACTCGTTAGTTGTTGGACTGTCGGCGCTGCTTGGTTCTCTAATAAATATTATTTCTAAAAAGAAGCGAGCAATGTTAGTTGACTGTAGAAGTCACCTAAACAACCTAGAGGAGTGAAGAAATTTGAACAATCTCTCTCTATTAGGATATTGAGGCCGCCTTAGACTCTCTCAATGCTATCATCTTTCAATGTTCTAACCACTAGTAAACAACTCTAACCTCCACAAATTGATAAGAAATTTTGATAAATTGAGTAGGAAATGCATTATTCAAGTTACATTCCCGTTAGTTTATGGGTGATCGGCAAAACTGCCGCATTCTGTTTTTTCCTGCGCTGGTTTGCTCAATGAGTTACATTCGGTCGTGTGGCAATAAATCTATTTGTTTCATCTTATCTGCTTTCTGAATAATATGTACTTCAAATAAACATTTATTGAGAAGGGTACGAAATTTTTCATAACAAGTCGCATCCTCTCATCACAGAAATAAGTGTGAAGTTCACGGCATCACGAATTTCATCACGTATGACCGCGTTCGATGGCGTGAACTGACCAAGTTACTACTCCTGAAATGTTTAATCAACGACAACGGCAACGATAAAGTAAAACGAGAGCACTACATGTAAGCCCATTTCTTCAAAATTGACTTGCACTCAACCAATTCTTAAATTGTCATTAATCTACTGCAGTGCAACTTACGTCGTCATGGTAGGAGATGCAGCGTGGTTCACACAGCGTTGTCATCGATTGCTCCAAAGCGGTGGCGATCCGAGTAATATCCACAGGGACCGTTCCTTTCCATTTGTGGAGCATTGTTAGTAGGTAGAACTAATGGGATTTAGGCTGAGCTATATAGTAGCGTTAGTGGTATTTGGGAGAAGTGTCACTGTTAGCATGAGCTGCCTTTGGGGTTAGTAAGTGGCGAATAATGAACCTATCTCACCTAATCATCGCCTTTTATGCAGCTCGTTATCAATCTGAATATGATATGCTATCATCAACCCATTCTCCAGCGTTGTAATCATGTTAGTTTTTGATAGCCATGTGGAAACATGAAAGTGGGTGATGTAAACAATATTTGAGGATATCGGAAGTCGATGTTATCTGTTACCTGTTTATTCACGATAATGCATATTTCATCACCACTTATCAACTGTCTTATCACTGATTACAATCCGTCAATAAGTTGGTTTGAATCTTGCACATTGGAACATTATGTATCTGGCGTTGTTCCAATCTCTCTTAAGAATGAGCCGTGCATGTGCTCGGCGCTACTCGTAACATCGTAGAGATGATTAACTGGATATGTAGCTTACACAATAAGTATTGGTATTTAATGATGTGCTCAGTTATTGTTTTTCCAGACGAATTTCTAACCATTTGATCTAGTTAAGAAGTAGAGATTTGCTCTGCCTGGGAGACACCGCTTACTTGCCTTTATAATCGCTACTTTCGACGGGAAAGTAACTAAGTACAGCCTTCCTCACGCGTTGACGGAGCTGAATGGTGGTCACTGATTCCTATTGGAGTAGATAATTCAACCGATTTATTGGCAGCCACTCCAATTTACTTCTCGGACTCTAGTTGCTTTCTCAGACAACAAATCAAAATTTCTATTTATTTTCCGTGTCAACACTCAAATCCTTGTTTGCCCATAAAGTCACCTAGAAAACCTCCGTTGATATTGCTTTTCACAGCGTAAAGATTTACATTTTCACCTACTAATAAAGGTTGTCAAATCAATTAGTATTCCAAAGAAGCGGAGCTTCGATCACTATAAAACATATGTTGAAAAATTCCTTCTAGAATGGTATAGTAGGCATGTGCCGGCATAACGAATCGCAACTTGTCTGTTTTGCCCAGTGAATGTTATGTACTCTGAGTAATCGTTTCTGAGAAGAGTCACAAAATCTTATGTATCACATCTTGTGCCGTCTAAAATCAAAATAGGTGCATTAAATTTCAATAAATCATGACATTTCTTCGTTTTTACCTGCTCTATCGCGTGAACAGTTGATTGGGTTGCTTCTTCTGGAATGAACAAGTAACAATAAAGTGGGAATTTCTTTACGAGAACAGTCTAGCTTCTTAGACTTCTTTCTCGGAAGTTCACATCTATTTGTCCTTTCTTAGGATCGCAAGTAACTTGAGACTTTATTAATATGACATTAGCTAGTTATGAATCTCCAATTCAGCTATTCAGCTGAAATGTAGCCAGCGTCAACTTCTTCAAGATGGGGTTGATTCGAACTGAGCGTACATTGCAGCTGTTCACTGGAAAGCGCGGAGTCTTACTAGTAAGTAGAACGACTGCCGTCTGGGGATGAGAAGATCGCATGAACAAAGAAACCTTACTCGCTGATGACCGCCCATTATCACTCTGTGATTAATTGTTTTCTAGTAATAACAAACTGTCGTGCGATGTTTCGACTAGAGTTGCTTTTCCAATTTCCAAGTGCTGCAATGAACGAAGTTCACTTCTTATACTGTTACTCATTCAATGGAATGACTACTACGAAAGTATATTTTGTCGCCACGCGCTCAAAAAAAACAAAGAGTTTGTCATTTTTATGGGTGAGCCCATGATATATTTCCTCTAATCTACCCATTCATTTGTAATACATCATGCAGTAAACTTCATTCGTAGCGTAATTGGGGTGATTGATTGCATAACAGGTTGTGCATAGAGTTCCACTGCCTTATACATGGATCAAATCGGTTTTTGCTTTTTCAGATTAGTCCTCTACCAATGTCGATTTCAGAGAAGAGTTTGCTTCGTTCAAGTCACAAAACTTAACCTTTCTACTTCGCTGTTTTTTACGGAAAAATAGCCAGGTACAGCATGTCTGACTAGTTCAAGAACTAAACATAATTCCTTACTTTGTTGGGCACGGATTTGTTTTAAACGACTATAATTGATCGTTCATAGGCATTCCAGTTCTTGCCACATTCATGAGGAATGGATCGCAATGAGTAATTCCATGCACAGTCATCTTGCCTCCTTGAAAAAGTGACCATAACGATCTTTGTGAATATCATTCGATCAACTGTGCTTTGTAGTCTGTTTACCGTGGATGAAACACGTCAAACTTATTGAGAGAGTAGTATTCTATAGCAAATTATGCAGAATAGAGTGGGTCGATGTTCATTTGAAGAAGTGAAATCCTTGGAAATGGTCCTTGCACCTTAGGTGAACCTCTGTCGAGTGCACTAAAGCGTTCTCCACTGTCGGAGCGGATGCAGTCTTTACGGCGTTCATTGGACAAGCAGTAGACTCCTCCTATACAAGAACCTTAGCCGTAATTGCAGCATGCATTGTTGGAAAACCTGTGTAAAATTTTGGTATCAATTATAACATATTGCAGACTACCATTGAAACAGGAATCATATTCATCGGATTCAATGAAGTGGGAAGTGGAACACGAATTCGTATGAATCGAAAGAAAACGTAGTTCATAAAAAACGTCAAGGTGAGAAGGTGACCACACTGGATGGTTCTCATAAATACAGGGTCCACCACGTGTCTGTAGGCCCTCAGTGAATCGAAGTTCAACATATAGGGAGAGTAGTTGAGAAGAACGAGAACAATACGGACCGTGTTCCAGCTTCTTGGAATTGCCATCGACCGATTAGAAGGCCGGAACTTTTTGCTCACCTTCTCGACTCAAAGATCCTCCCGTACACAGCAAACCTGAGATTGGCATTCAAATACGTGCAGAACACTGCGTATTCCACAGAACACTTGTACGAACAACACTGCCCATTCAGTGTTATTTCCACCTAACGGCACGTGTAAATATTACGTCTGCGCCTTTTCTATGTAGCAGTTGGGTTTCCCCCGAGAAGATTGGCTAAAGACGAAGGGCCTGCTCAACTGACGAGGCTGTCAAGGCCGCAACATGTGTAATGGGCTGCACAAGTGCTCATGACAGGCATTATGCATGGCTCAAAAAATAATTACCAGGCGTGTTGATATTTGAGCGTGCTCTTGAGAAAGCACACGGAATGAAAAGAAGGAGTTGTACTTTTCTAAAATATCAGCCACTACAACGCGAGGCGGAAACGGGCAGTTCGCTTTTATCCGAAATGTATTCCATCTTGGAGACCCATGGCTGTTCCCACCAATAGCAAGTCATAGATGGACATCAAACATGTAATGAGAAAAGCATCTGACTGATCACGAAGGTTGCAGAGCGAATTCCAAGAAAGAAAGACTGCTTTTTTGAGCATTCTGACGTCTATACAGTCACATCACTTCTGTGGAAATTTTTCGTATAGCACTAAATCCATTTTCCTATCAGTGGAGGTTAGAAACTAGATTCTTTGCAATTAGAGAAATAGGGCACATGATTTCAGGGGAAGCCTTGCAGCCACCTCTTAAGATATTTTGTTGAAACTTTTATTTGGCTGTTTCTGCATCGAGAGAATGAACAACTAAGCGGAAATATCTCATATCGTTGTAATACAACATTCCATGAGAGATTTCTTGTAGTGAAACAGTTATTTTGAAAGCCTACACATTCCTTACCTATTACTTTGCATTTGGGAATTATACACGCGAGATGGCAAAACACAAGTTGTGAAAAAGCTACATAGTTGGCAACGTACCTCAATGTTTTGCAGAAGAATACCACGACTGCGTAAGTTCGCATGACCGCCTCTCTTGCAAATTGGAACACTGCTGAAGTCATTGCACACTAAGCTTAGTTGTTTCAGTGCATTCAAGCATTTTCGTCGACAAAGCTTTTTTGCTAGATTTTCAATAGTGATTAAAGAGCTCCCAGAAATGAGGCACTGCGTTGGAGTCACCGTAAACTTCGCTATCGAATTCTTACTAACAGTCCCAAGACCGACTATCTAATAACCTCGGCATAGTTTGAATAAATGAAGTTTATTTTGTTTAGCAGTTCCGAGGTGTTAATGATATTATTTTTTGAATATTATCGAGGTATACAACAGTACAGTTAGTAATGCAGCTTGAATACACAATATTCGAGGTGGTTAACGTTTCGGCGGGTCGCCTTCGTCAGAGCCTGGAAAGATCACATTGATACACAATCCACTAGGCCAAAAACCTCCATAACCCTAGCAGAAAACGTTAGAAATGTGTCTTGGCATCGCATAGTAAAAGCTTAATTTTAAAACACTCACCGTTTGCAATTTGCAAGAACTCCAAGACTGACTCTTTTGGACACTATTCCTCCGTGTAAAAGAGCACCTAGCTGGGTTACGCAACTGTGATTCAATTCAAACTAATAATTGATGGACCCAAACATCAAAACGGTGAGTGTTCTAAAATGTCTGTAAGGACGAAACACGTGTCTCGGGCTGCACAAGAGCCCTTACCAGACCACATGACATGTTGGCTCAAATAATGATAAAAGGATATATTGAAATTTGAGCGTGGTCTAAATAAAGCACTCGAGATAACGGTATAATTATGACAAAAGTACCAGCCAATGAGCAATCGAGTGCACAACACTCGGTGTCAGGTGAATGTTTCACCTGACATAGAGTGTAAAGCGAACGTCGTTGATAACTATATATAAGGATAATATATAATATATATAAGGAGTGTGACGCTCCCGAGAGAACTCACAATGAAATGATCGACAGACGACGGGTTCTGCCCGGCTGATGAGTCTGTAAGGACGAAAACACGTGTCTCGGGCTGTACAAGAGCCCTTACCAGACCACATGACATGTTGGCTCAAATAATGATGAAAGGATATATTGAAATTTGAGCGTGGTCTAAATAAAGCACTCGAGATAAAGGTATAATTATGACAAAAACGTGTGTTGATCACAAATGTTTTCCTTTTGCTGAAGAATTATAGGGAGACTTTAAAAAAAAAAATTGCTATGTGGCTTACTAGCCAGAGATTCAAGCGTTCGAATGATGAAGTCTCCATATAACCTGCTGTCAACTGACTATTAATAGTCTAGTGAATGAGACGGAACTACCGACTACTGATTGAAAGGAATATAAATTCTACTTAATAAGTGTAAGCTGTTGATTGTTGGTAACGCTTGAATAAGGGTGGATTGCGAAATGCATGGATCTACCATTGTCTTTTGTTCATGTGATCGCTCAAAGCATATTTTCTCTCAAACACCACCAATCTAGGCATGTTCGTACAGGAAGTTTCGCATTCATTTAGCGGTATAGTGGCTTCCAGCAAACGTGGCCGACTTTATTGAATTTCAGAACCTATGCGAGGACGAATGAGTTGTGCTCATTTCAATGAGGTGGCTGACTGCGGTCTAAGCGCACTTCAATTTTTTCTGTAGACTACCACAGTTGTGAAGGTGAACAATTCCACCGTATTTCAGGTTCTGAGCAAACTTGACGAGTTCTTTTCATCAGAGCACAAACTTTTAGATTCTCCCTTCAGCAAGCCTAGCAAAGAAGAGAAAACCTTGGTTGACAAGTGGATGAAGCAAGTGTGCAATGTTGTTCATGAAATTATTTTAAGTCGTGTGTATATATTACACTCTGAAAAGATGGATTCGATACATTTCTATGTAGGTCACATTGCCATGTTCTAACATCGGATTCAATTGAGCATGCCCTCAATACCCGTTATTAGATGGACGTACCACGAAATTTTAGCGTGCTCACGAAATGTTTTGATCAAGTTGGGCTAACGATCAGGATATGGATACACGTTTTCTGTTGACAATCACGTGACGATATCACCTATATCACCTGTCGATCAGCCGATCGTCGAGTGAATCGTGTAGGCACCAGCAATACCTCCATTTTTCCTTATTACGTGAGCGCAAAGTGAGCCTCCTCGATCTAGAGATTCATTGAGCAGCGTATGCATGTTTAGGGTCTTCGTGAAGAACTAGACTATGTGGTCGGTGGTCATCTTATGGTGCGCTAGCCTGTCATTAGAACGCATTGCGTGTTTGGTACAGCTTATTTTTGATAGACTGGAGTGTAGGACGGCATCTTTGATTTGACGTAGGTCAGAACTTCGTAACTTATTTTTTAGTCGTGAGATACCTATCGTGATGTGTACGTTAAGGCAGGAATAATCGTTGCCTACAGGTATCAGCAAAACTCGAACTTTTTGTGTTCGTCGAATAATCAGAACTGATAGTGCATCTTGAATGGAATATGGAAGCCAATAAATAATTTAGTATTGCTCATTCGATTTAGCTGAGAAATAACATCATCAAAAAACAAAGAATAAAGCTTTCGAATTGGCACAATTTCTGAGGTATGCGCATGCATTCGACCTCGCGAAGCATCGTTTGAGAGATAAATGAATACTTGGCCATCACAGTAACTTGCGGTGCCCTGTCGATGCATTAAGTCAGTGCTGCTATTTTTCCAGACAAGTTTGGGAGCCAATTGCCGACCGTGAATAGATGGAAGTCGTGGTAACTTTGGGCGCCAGATCAAACCATCGACCATGTTTGTGTCGCGATGCAGATCTAATCATTATGCCATACGCGCGCTCAACTGGCAGCTTCATAGGGTGATGAAGATGATAGGGAGTAATCGTTGTGGATCGTTAACTGACATCGTCTTACCTGTGAGAGCAGTGTGAGAGCAGTTTTCTTATACATTTTTCTTTTTGAAATGAAAAAGTGCGTAACAACAAATAATAACACAATCATTCATTGGCACACATGTGTGCCTGTTCAGTGTTTACTCAGCGCTATTATTTCAACGGTAGCATATGTTCGCTTAACGAGTTGAAAGAACTATGGCTGTAAAATTCCCAAGATCGCAGTAATATCCTGTAGTCTTTTCACAACGTCTTTTCTGTAATACTATCTTTTTAGCACAATATTGATCCTTCTCACGTTTTTTTTCTCGTTGTACGGATCCCACTACTTTTACCATTTGATTTATTTTTTATTTTCTTCTCAGATATTGAGTACTGGTTGAACAAGTCTTTTTGGAATCTCTAGAATAGCCTGGCTGTGCCGTTCCATAAGACGTTCATTGTTGACCGGCGGAGAGTGTTGGGCACAACCTCTCAGCCATGCCCCACCTTCCAATACTATCTTATTATATTTTAATTTGCACGACCCTCCATCACAATTCCTTGTGAGGATTCCAGCACTTCTTCCATTCCCTCGTATTTATCCTTCACAAAAATCAGCGAACATTTGGCGTATTGCTTCGGTTGCTGTTTCAGCAATTCGTCCTCTTCAGGAGTAACAAGAAGCGCTCGTTGAGACGATTTCCTTGTAATCTTGGAGGTAGTCAGGATAAGGCGCTCGTGGATTGATTGCAAGATAGTGTTGAGGGAAAGGATCAAACGAGAGCCTTAATAATCACCCTGCTTCCTCATACACTGCATCACTCGCCACTATGCTAACTCATCTCCAATGCTATTTTATATGACTTAATATCACTCTTAACTCTTTCTCTGGGAGAATTTCGGCTTCTCTCATAGAGTTGGAATTATCACATCACTATTTCAACTGAAGCGATTTCTTAATACCTATCGCATTGCCGTAAAGGGGACCACTAGTCAGCATTGGTATCACATCGCCTATTCATTCAGTGCTCTTGGAGGCAATCCAGGATTTTCCGGATTGACGTGAGATGATGCGCATGATTCTGCAGTGCATCCTAACATCACAGAATTGACGCAACTATACAAAACACCAGCGCCCGTCATCATCGCGTCGGTAATTGGGTTACACTCAATTTCTTCCTCTCATCTCTTTTTGTTAATGTTTATTTGTTTACTTGTTTATTACTTATTTGTTTGTTTACTTGCTTAACACAGTAATACTACAATCTTGTGATTGCGAACAGCTATTTTGTTCCTCGTCGTTCATGTACGCCGTTGCCGCTTTCGCATTAATAGGACCACCTATCGTGATCTCAACTCCTATTGATCGAGTGTCAAATGAATTAAACTCAGATTCCCATGTACTATTATTGGATGATGTACTCCATTTACTACTCCCTCTCTCTCTCTCCCTCGATCTTTCTTTGCCTCTCTTTCGAAGCGACTTATTTCCGAGAACTCGAACATTTTCTCCTCCGATCAATATGCGTTGTGACGCCCTAATCCGTCCTATCCGCGGCTGTACCATGACTGTTTTCTAAAGTGAACGAGTTTAATACTAGTAATCGATCTCTTTCTCCTTCTCCCCTCTCTCCCTCCCTTTCTCTCTCTGTCTCTTCCTCTCTCTACCTATCCAGTTCCATTCTCTTCACTATGTTTTTCGCTGGACTTTCAAAGGAACCTCTCAGGTGATGAAAAATGTCAGAGAGAGAGATCTGCTCGAAGAAACAGCTGATTGATTTTGCCGGTGGACGGGCGTTTAAAGTTCGATTCGTCTTCTCGTTTCCTTCTTCCTGTCCTCAGTTCTATGACTATGTAAATAGAGCACGTTTTTTTCGGTATTAATAGACTTTTTCACTGTTTGTTGTTTGTTTACAGTTCGTTGGTGACGTTAGAATCGGTCGTCGTCATTGTATAGAGTACAGTGAGACGGGATGTCCGACGATGTATCGTACGTTATTGTCAAGTATGACTATTCGGCTCAAGAAGATCAAGAGCTAACGATCAAGAAGAACGAACGACTTCGCCTGATCGATGATAGCAAGAATTGGTGGAAGGTAAACACGCTAAAAGAGATTTCTATGTTTAGAATTGACTGTAAGTGATCAGGAAATGGTTAAGGACATGCCTTGACCCTGTTATTTCGTTTTATTTTTCCTTTATCTCTATCCAATTTGATTTACTTTTAGGTTATCAACGACGCCAACAACGTAGGTTTTGTACCGTCGAATTACGTTCGACGTGAATCGCTGGTTGATAAAGCTAAAGGTACAATTAAAGGTTTTGCAAGATCCCGTCCACCTCGAGCGCCAGACTATGATCCGGTAAGCAAGGAATTTTTTTTCCCCCAATTTTATTTCCCACTGCTCTCCAACGAGTATCACCCAGCACTGTTATTATCTGGTAAATATGCGAATTATTGTGACACTGAGAGCAAATATGTGGTGTTGATCGTTCGAGATGGGCGCCCTCCGTATTGACTACAATAGCGGCGAGGTGGTGATAAAACCGCGACCACCGACCAAACACCTTGCCGCTCTCGTTTTCACAGTTCCTCTTGTTGCTTGTCCAGCCCTTCCTCTCCATTGTTTGACTCTTACTGGATCTGCATCCGACAATTTTTTGTTCGTGATGTGTCACAGTAATCCACCAATAACTGGTTCAAAATCAATAACCCCCTGCGGATGGTGAGGGTCATTTTGATCTGGAATATTTGAGAGTTCTTTTTTTTTGCGCGAAGCTTCTCTATTTAGAAATCTAATGGTCATTCAGAAGTCCAAATCTCAGCGATTTCAACGCTTTGGTTGGTTTGTGAAAAAGTTTTTTTATAATGCTGCAGCGACGAAAATAAAATTGTGTTTCACACTTGGTTTGCTTTGTTTGCGTGGCTAAAGTATGTGGGTCGCTTTTATCAGACTATTCTGATGCTAATTCGATGGCAAAGATATCGAAGATTTCGAAGCTGAATCTGAATCTGAAAAATTTTCCATAGTACGCTGCAAGAGAAGCAAGGATTACGTTTCACTTCCAGGGTTTTCTTCGCACACAGTATATGGGTGTGTATAGAAAATTTTGGAGTATTAAAATGCTCCAAAAGACTTTAGGTTTTCAGTCTTTGCACAAAAAAGGAAAAGAACGCCAATTAACCTTTTAGGGACGGTAGTTGGTCGATCTCGCAGCGCAACTTGCAAGGGGCGCGCGATTTTCGTTATTCTCCTAGGGTTCTTCCACCGTTTGGAAATTGATACCTTAGACTTCTTGTGTTACTCTGATACTTCATGATTTTCTCTACATGGTCATTTGTTTTTGTACATATACAACATCTCTGTACGATGAAATCTTTGAGTGCGAAACGTAATCCTTTTTTCGTTTTACTGCGTTCTGTGATAACCTATCCAATAAACTAATTACACCATCGAGATTCCCGAGATTCGGGCTATCGAATGATTAGCAAGATTTTGGCGAAGAGCCATATACTAGCCCCATCCGAGCAAATAAAGCTAATTGAGTGTGAAACATAATTTTATTTTCGCTGCTACAGCGTAATAACGTGGTTTTTTCTTTGAAAAATCAGACTAATCGTTGAAATCGCAGAGTCAAAATTTTTGAATGATAAACAAGTGTCTTAGAGAACAGTTTTATCCTCTGAGAAAGACCTTCAAACAATCGTGTACCTCAGCTGGTGCACGTGGTCACTTAGGGGTTAAATGACGAAAATCGCGTCGCTGCGAAAATGATCAACTGCCGTTCGCAAAGGATTAAGCAAGATAGAAGTTTGTCACAACAGTGCACTATCAGCTGCTCAAAAACTATCGCGCAAAGTAAAGGAGAAAAGCACCATTCCGTTGAAGTAAATAGAACTAGATTTTAAGAGCTTTCACTAACGAGTCATATGAGATTATGCAATATTGCTCCTTATCTGGAATTAAATGAGTAAAATGGGATAATCACTCGACTGAGCGCGTTGTGGCGTACTGGTTAGAGATACTTTGCGACACACACATTGTCGACCAATCGATGATCGGTGGTTCGATCTCACGCCCAGAGCCAGCAAAGCCTTTTATTCCTTCATGGTCGTGGGTTGTGACCAGACTTGTCTAGAAGAATAGCAACATTGACTCGATACATCGGTAGGCCTCCGCGAGTTACTGTAAAGACCAGATACTCATCGGATTCTTTTCAAATGATATATGATAAAAACGAATGCATGGCACATCCTTTAGGGATTTATCAATACCGAGAGCTTTATCGTAATCCTGCGATTTATTCAAAACCAGATCGCAACCACACATTGTATGCGATTCAGTGAGCTAGATCGTGGGTATTTATAAGATCATCGTTGTTCAGGAAGTTTGTTCTGGACCCGGTTTTCGCATTGTCGCCCCTCAGCTGTATCCGGTCTCTTTCTACTCAAGTGCGCTCGTCCTGCTCTCTTTCGGCTTCTTCGTATCGATCCTAATGATTTTTGAGCATATTTATGATGGAAAACGATCTCCTCTGTTGACAAGAATCCCTTTTATTGTGACCTTATGCATTTACGAGAGTTTAACTCACTAAGCAATCCATATTTATTGCGTTTTTTTTTCTAATCATCCGTGAATCGCCTTATAAAACGCTCTGAAAAGGATTTTTTGCTGAGACTTCTTTTTTCCTCTTTTTATCCACTAATTTCTAGAGAACACGAGGGAATTTCGCAACATCACCATGATTACATGGAGGATTGTTAGGTAGTTTCGATGAATCAATTCACTCTCAAAATCTTATCATTTCGATCGCAGTGCACTTTTGATGAGTCCAGTAAATTCTTATCACTTCGACAAAGATTACTTGATCATAAAATGCAACTTCTATCTAATCCACCATATTGTGTAGTCGAATAGTTTGTCTTTTATCGTCGTTAAAACTCGTCCTTTCGTATATTATGGTGTGGTATTTCGGCGGTATAGTGTATTTCATGGAACCTGTTTCCTTAGCTTTTTGAACGAATAGAAATCATCCGTTAAAGTTTGGTAGTTATTCGATAGCTTGAGGGACTGTGATTTCAGCAATGTCCTTTGTTTTCAGAAAGAGCTTTCTAATGCACCGTAGCAGCGAAAAAATATTACATTTTACGCTACGTTTTCTTTGTTTGCTTGGCTGTGGCATCTAAATAGATTATTTATAGATTTCAGTAGTCATTCGATAGCTTCAATCTTTACGATTCTGAAACACTGTGTAGTTTCCAAAAGGTCTTTATATAGCGTTATAGGAGTAGGGAGGAGATTACGTCTCAAGGGTTTTGTTCATAAATATGAGGTATATGGGACATATCCATATGTGCGCATATACATGTAATTGTGCATGTACATATATATATATATATATATATATATATATGTATATATACATAAATTTACATATACATGTTCTTTTTCGTAATCCAGGGAGAAATGAAGAAACGGCCCCTGCCGGTGGGCAAGAACTTTATGTGAGAGTTTAGTAACCAATCAAAGACTAAGATCTCTAGCTGCTGCGCTTAGCGCTCTTTTTTTGAGAGAACTAATACTCTGTTTTAGACCGGCTGAGCGCCTTTAGTATTACTTTGGTGGAAGCGCGAGAAGCGTATGAACGTGTAGACTAAATCTTGTAGTATCAGGTGTCATGCATTTCATATGGAGTTTCTTTCAAAGTGGAGAAAAAATCCCAATTAAATAACAAAAATTGCACACCGTATTTTAATGCGTCAGCGTAATCGATTGAGCGATAACGGAGCACCGTCTTGAGCCAAGTCAAGCACACACCCATTACACACAAAAGTCGATAAGGAAACGCGCCGCGTATGTGAAACTCAATATTGTTTTACCTGCTACACTGCAGTGAAACGGTCTTTCGACAAAATAAGCTTAGCATTGAAATTATCGAAACTTGTACTATAGCATGGTTAGCTCTAACTCTAGGGAATAGATATGTTTTGCGAGAAATATGTTGTGAGAACTAAATGCTTTCTGCTACAGCGGTTCAAATAGGCCCCATCAAAAACCGGCCACGCAGTATAGCAGCTAGAGTTCTAAGCTTTCGAGTGATTACTAACACTCTTGTGAAAAATTTTCGTCCAACGAAAGGGCTCGTTTATTCAATTATCTCTGAATAACATAAAAGATCCCGTATATATACATATTTGTGTATGTAGATGTATATGTATATGTACATATGACTTGTTTGTATATGTGTATATGCGTCTGTGCACGTATATATATATATATATATTATATGTATATGCTTACGCGCATGCTTGTGTTTATATATATATATATATATATATATATATATATATATATATATATACGCATACGCATGTATATAAATGTATTTATATATATGTAGATATGTACTTATACATGTGCGCGAAGAACTTATTAACATGTGGAGGAGATTGTAGAGTATGATAGCCAGAAAAAGCCCCCAGGTATAATTTCAAAACGGAGAAAATCCTTGAAATTACGAAAGTGCGCGCCAATTGCGAATCGCGCTGCGCGATCGCCGAGCTGCCGTCCCCAAAGGGATTGAAATTTGATATTTTTCCTGCTCAAAAAATCAATTACTGTGAAAATTTGCGAATGATGCTGCAGGCCAATTGCCCCCTCCTCCTATGTTGAGGATGTCGATGTACTCCCTCGGTCAGAGTTCATGTTTTATATATCGTAGTTTGATTGTTTCGTTTTTCAAGTGGTTTTTCGATAGGGTGAAGTAAAATTTGGTTTTTCTTGTTTCAGGAGAAGTCACCGCCTTCAACTGCATTGGCCACACACGATCTCCATTCTGGTTTCAGTAGTGGTAATAATAATCAAGTGAGAAACGGTCAAGAGAGTCCACCGGACTCGGTTAAGGTATTTGTTTATTCCCTACTCGGAACTCTAGTCATCTCGGTCGTACAAACAACTTCGCTGCTTTTCTATTATCGCTATAAATGATCTCTGTGGAGGCCTTTTCTGCTGAACAGAATTTCTTCACTAGACTCCCAGTTATCATTTGAAAGCTTGAATGTCGACGATTTCAATTCGTACTTGGTTTTTGAAAAGCGGCCTTACTGCTACTACCGACCCCTTTTTCTATAAACCCGCTCAAAACGATATAATCTGATAAGGATTCAACATGCTTTCAGCCGTTAGGTCTAGTGCTTTCCAAACACTTGAAACGAGGGAGTGTGCTACTGATGAGTCCCAATAGGACGACGCAGGCGCCTGTATAGCACTGGACGTAATGGCTTATAACATGTTATATCGTCATCCTTACTGCTTTGTAGCAGTGAATATAAAATTGAGTTTTCCATTCACTGCTCGTTATTGCGTGTATTTTTGTTATCTATTTGGAAATTTTGCCTCCGTTTTGTAAAAATATCAGGCTTTTCAGAGTTGCAGAGAAATTTTGTTCTT
This sequence comes from Parelaphostrongylus tenuis, assembly GCA_019055375.1. Classification (NCBI taxonomy): domain Eukaryota; kingdom Metazoa; phylum Nematoda; class Chromadorea; order Rhabditida; family Metastrongylidae; genus Parelaphostrongylus; species Parelaphostrongylus tenuis. The sequence continues at coordinate 174,871 of JAHQIW010006036.1, read as the reverse complement.
CTGTTCTGTGGATATGAGCTGTTCAATTTCGTTCAATATGGTCAAAAAATCCGCCACTAAGCCTAAGTTTAAGCAGCCTAACCCTATGCGCGAAAAGCATGTGACCATGTAGAGGAAGTTATGGAGTATCGGAATCATGCGTTTTAGTTGGAGCTTCTTCTTTACCAAACGGAGAAAAACCTTTGAATCTAAATTACAAACACGCGCCACTGAATCGTGAATCTCGCTGCGTCATTTATCAAGCCGTCCCGAAAAGCGATGAATCCGAGTGTGAAACGTAATTACTTTTCGCTGTTACAGCACTGTATGAAAATCGAATTTGGTTTTGAAATCAGCGAGAATTGTGTATTGAATATTTGACATCTCATTGAAAGCGGTGTAGAAGCCCTACCATGCAGACGAAGCTCTTCAAGCATTTCGTCCACTCCAACTTTGAATTCAATTTTATTTTCGCTGCTAAATCGCTTCAAGAAAGCTTTCGGAAAAGAAAACTACAATTCTAAATTTGCCTAGATTTAGACTATCTAATGACTACTGTGAGTATATGTAGAAAGCGAAAAAAGTTATATTTTCAACGAGTTGAAAAATGCGTTGTGTTAACACAAAAGTGTCCATTCTTCTGAATTTGAGCAGATTTTTTTTATCCTGCTTCAGAGTGGTGGCATGACTTCACGGGCGTTGGTCAAGTTTTCGTATGATCCTCGACTGGAAGATGAGCTAAAGTTAACACGTGGTGATACGATATCTGTGGTCGAAAAAAGCAGTGATGGGTGGTGGAAAGGAGAAGTAGGTGTCTATGATACTAATTCCTTTTTAAGTTCAAATCGCTTCTTCATCAATATTTATTTCACGTTGCAGTCTATTTCAAAAGCTACTCAACGAACCGCCTTATTTTGTTGACTGATCCGTAGTGCTAACTAAACATTTAAATTTGAGTCGTACGAATACTCTGCGCTTGTGCCACAGTGGTTAGACGTGATCTGCGGCACACGTGGGTTAATGAACTGGTTGGCTTCCGCGGACTCACGCTGGGCGTGTCCGCGAGCCCCACTCGACTCCACCTACAATATCTCGATTAGCCGCAGAGTACAGTAATAATTTTCGTTGCAAGACTCACACCTATGTTTCAGACTGATTTGCGTACGCTCTTGCAACGGAAAGTAGAACTGTAGATTAATTGGGGCAGAGGAGGTGAAGTCGTTCACACGATGGGCATGTTTGCCGATGACACGCTTAGCATGGGTCCACGGAGGTCAACCGGTTAATCGAAGGTTCGCTCCCGCGACCAAGGGCCCATCAAACGTTTCACCCCTTACGTGTTGGCGATTTGTTATCAGACTTGTCTGGTAAGGGGAGCCAGCACTGACCTGATCCGTCAACAATCTACCGCGAGTCATTTTGAAGATCAGATTTGAACTCGATCACCTCGAACGATGCTAGGTGAAGACGACTACATGACGCATCCTTCAAGAATTAATCAACGCCGAAAGCTTTATCTTTTGGGATTTACAAACACTTCAAAATGGAAGCTATAGAGAAATCCCAAGTTTTACCACTGGTAAACATTGTGAAGAGAAAAGCATTCAAGGCCGTCGTGTGATTTCTAGGGCTGTACTCTTGGGTAGACCCATGGATCAGTATTCTTCCTAAACTTCCGAATATCAAGGAATTCATTGGAAACACCTTACAAGAACATTGCAATGCTCACTCTTGATAAAGTTCAAGATATAATTCTCTGTCGATCGTAATTCACCTTAACATCGCTATTCGTAAATTATGATAGAGTTATCATAGTTGGTTGTTCATTTTATTATAAGATAAGTTGTAATTTTGGAATCAGAGGAGTTTTTATAGATTTTAAACTTAAGGACCATTGTTTGATACGTATTAAAGATTGGGAAATTATTCCGACTGCATGTTTTGTTTATCTAATACGAAGGACAATTTAGTAAGAAAAGGCCTAAGTTTAATTTTCTTATGCACTGAGCCTTCTTCCTCTAGCAAAATGAAATTTCAAAATTATCAAATTAACGTGACGTTTTTCTCTTCACATTTTGGGTCAGGACTTATATCTCAAGCACCAAATCGATTTAACAGGCTGGGCTTTGTTCATTGGAGCAACATGTTGTCCTTGATGTATCGGTTATGTATGCTTCCAACATGCGCCTACTGCGACGGAAGAAAGTCTTTTTTGTGATTTCATTAAGTTATAAATTCATGAAGCGTTTGAAACGATCGAAAAATTATCTTTAGTTATTGGAAGACTAGCTTTAGGCGTTATGTATAGCGTTTGCGGACGATAAGCGTCATTCTGACCTTCAGCTTTCCCCAGGTCTAGTTCGTTGTTTAAAGCTTTCTTATCTTGGGATTTTGGTGGTCATTCGAAAGCTTAAATGTCCATGATTATGATACTCTGCTTAGTTGGTTGCTCTGGAGCAACGAAAATAAGATTATGTATCATACTCGGACTGCTTTGTTTGCTCGCTTTGAGGTCCATGGATTGCTGTCTATATAAATGTATCAATGATAATACGATAGCACAAATCTTGACGATTTCGAGGCTAAATTTAATTTGAGAAAGTCTCCTCACTACCCTGCAAGAGCGAAAAGGAAATTACGTTGCACACTCGGAGTTTTCTTCGCATAGAACAGATATACATGTACATACATACTTACATATGTATGTGTATATATATGCATATGTATACATATATACATATATATATATATATCTGCACAAATACTATATAAGCATGTAGAGAAACTATTGTTCATTAAAGCAGTGTAAAAAACGAAGTTTTTTTTTTCAAAATGAAAAAATTTTATTGTGTAACGAAAATCGCGCGTCGCTTGCAAATATCGATCAACTGCCGTTCACATGGGGTCAAATGATATACAGAGTTTGAACTCAATGCTCGCTGACACCTTTGCTTTATTGAATTCTTGTATTTATTGTAAAATTAGCGTTTAGAACAATGGGCGAATAGGATGGTTCCCATCAAACTATGTGGAAGAAATTGTGGATCAAGCTCATTCAACTGGCAACGGAAATGACGCCTCAAATGGTTGTTCTACTGGTGGAAGGTCTCCGATAGGTATTATCTCATCAACGGCCCCGTCATCTCACGCAAAAACTGTTCTAGAGGCATATATTTTTTTTTTTATTTTCATGCTCGTGACGTTCATACTTCATGATTGTTTTAGTGTGTTGTGGCTCTTTACTCTTTCGACGCTTCTACTGCAGAAGAAACTATCCTTCAGAAAGGGTCCGTTACATTCTTTTTGTTCGTCTTTTCTCAAAACTTTTCAAAAATTCCAAAAATTAGCTTTAACTTTACCTGTAGTCTATCACTTTTTTGTGTTTACAGGCGAACGTCTTGACATAGTTGATCATCCTGCACATGATCCAGATTGGTGGTTAGCACGTAACTCAGTTGGTCAGCAGGGTCTAGTACCCAAAAACTACATCGAGGTTATTTTTCATTGTCTGAGTTATTATACCTTTCGTTTCGAGTGTTTTCTTGAGACCACCCTCAAATTGCAACTTAACTTGTCATTAAGATCTAATGAAATCTTTTTTGTTGAACAGCTTTTAGCGGTGGTATTATGTTTCAAATGTACCCGTTGATGAAGAGTGATGTACAGAACTTTCCCGTTAGGCGGGACTTGAACCCGCACCTCACTCTCTGACGCTCATTTTGCACACCAATCTTTCGACGCTAGTCCCGCTTGATGCGAAAGTTCTGCACATCACTCTACATCAACGGGTATATCTTGTCATTATTATTTGAGCCAGTGTCATGTGGTTTGTTGAATAGGCTGAATATAGAGCCCGAAACACTATCTGGTCAATCAGGCTCTATAAGTCATCCCATTCAGCAGACCACATGACATGCTGGCTCAAATAATAATGACAAGATCAGTTATGATATTCAGTTTATTTCTTAAGCGGTCTGCTCATTTTCGCGAGATGTGCGCTTTTTAGAGTATTTGCTTTCCATTCTTTTTTCTTGTATAACTAGAATCCGTAACGATGGTTTGCCTCGAGCAGTGTTGTATGCGGGCATCGTTTCGTGATCTGCTGGTCTTCTCCAGCTACAAATGCAAATAGATGACATGAATCACAAGCACGTTAAATCATCGTAGAGGTCGTCCGTTTTGGATGGAGTTCGGTGTTCATTTTGATCATCTATCGTCACCTCTTCACATTAATGATCGGCCCATCTACCTATCCCTTTCGCTCTCGGAACTTGTGTAAGTTTTGAAGATCTGGACTTCCGCTGACTATGTTTCGGAAGTTTCGTTTACGAACTGTGTAAGTGGTCGACGGTTTTTTTTTTGTGACTGACCTGTGAACCACTGTTCTAGCAATTGCAGAGCGTTGGGTAGTGTTACATAGGTGAATATGGAGCTTGAGTCTATCAGTTGACCAGAAGAATCCTTGGAAGCGCCGAACGTTGTTCTTCTCGCCAATTGCTATTTTTATGTCATTTTCAATGTCTGTTGAATGTCATCGGTCCTTTATCTTTTAGTCCCTCAGCTCGTATACTTTCTTCGTCTCAGTCGAATGACTCCATTTACTATAGTGAGTACGTGTTCGCGCTGTTCGTCCTTTTTTATGAGGATGATGATGAATCGGTAGAAAAACTGCAGTTCTCTTTTCCGGACTCGATTCAATTTTGATTCAAGGTAAACAAAAGTAAATAATGATACATCAAGAATGCAAGTGTCCTGCAAGCAAATTTGGGGCAGTGGCTCATTCTGTATGAAGACGAAGAGCAAATTCAATAAACAAGTTGGAGAGAACTGAGAAAAGCCCTCAGTTATGTTTCCTCAGCATTATGTTTCGCGTTTCTTATTCTTGAGAATGTGTTAACGACAAATGAATAGTCGACCCCATTTGCTGGGAAGAATTTTTCATAGTAACCATTCGAAAGCTTAAATCTCTGGCTACAGCAATACATGGTCAGTTTTTCAAAATACCCATTTATAACGCTGTAAAATCCAAAATAAAATTGTCTCCCACACTTGCCGCACGCCTTCATTTTTATCACATGTGTAATTCGCTGGAAAACGAAAAGCATATGAACGTGTAGAGGAAGTTTGGTGGTATTTAGTTAATCGTTTTATCTGGAGTTTTTTTCAGAGTGGAAAAAATCCAATTGAATAACAAGTTGCATCCTACCCGCCAACACTTTAGGCCATCCATCGATCGCCCGCCCGCCCGCCCCTCAACGAGTAGATTAGCCGATAAAAAGCCGAATATCGCCGGATATGTGAAACACGATCTTATTTTTCTCGCTGCACTGCAATAGAAACGATCTTTTCCACAAAATAAGCACAGCGTTGGAATCGCTGTAACTGCTATCAAATGATTACTAATAGTCTAAAGAAAGAGCTCTGTTCGGCTAGGTTCAAAGCACAAACATTTTCTTCCTCCTACAGTGCTATTAAAAGAGCTTTTCCAAAAAGCAAACGCACTTTTGAGTTTTTTGAGACTTGTGCTATTGGAAGAGTACTAGCATTCTAGGAAGAGTTTCGTAACGAGATAAAAACCGCGTGGTCGTGAGAAACATAATTTTACTTAACATTTTGCCAGCGTTATAAAAGGGCATTTGAAAACCGACCGCATACGGCTCCAGATGGAGATTTGAGCTTTCGAATGATTATTAGTACTCCTGTGAAAATTCTATCCTTGCTAATGAGGTCAAATGTTCATTTGACGCCGTCTAACAGAAAAGTAACGTGTTTTGTTTTTGTGCGATGATAGGAGTTCTTTTCCAGCTTGTAGTTAATTTGCATCATTGCATAGATAAGAGTGATCAAATCCAGAACAGAATGATAGCACCACAGAAGTGTTAAAAAGACACAGTCCTCTGTATGTGATGGTGTAATCGCAGTTTACATGAATCGTCTGCTGTTGAACTTCCATGTCCTGTGTTTTTTTTCGTTTTCTGGAATAACGAAGTTTTATAGAAGAGGCATACTGTGGACAACGGTCCATCTAGAAGGTATTCATTTGTGTTTGAATCTTTTATTCTATGCCTTTAGATCTGTATTCATTTTGTAAAGTCTTGTCTGATTTGGAATGCAGTTCTCAGACAATGAATTCACATGAGATTTTTCATTACAGGCTGCTACCTGATCATGGAATGCGTTTATTTCCTTTCATAAGTAGCGCTGGTTGAAGTGTGTCAGTCGATAATCGTAGTAATTCTTTAAACAAAAAGAATGGTAAAGCAAGGTAGTAGATTTCTGTATAAGACCACTGTGATCAAAGTGATGGGTATTTTGCAGGAAGTATTATCATCTGTATCACCTCACTTCCCATTAATCGTCGAGTGACTATTCGATTTCAGTGGGTCCTCCTCGCTCTAGGGATTCGTTGAGCATCACTTCTTTAATGTAAGCTTTTCGTTAAGAAATCAGAAGACCGGGCTCTTTTCCTTGCTGTTGTGCATTTGATAATGGAGGAATCCAGTTAGTAGTAGCTCTTGTCCATCAATGTTGTTATAACGCATTGCGTGCTCGGCTCACCCTATCTTCGATACCCTGGTGTGTAGAACGGCGTCTTTGATCTCCTGTCGTTGACTTAGGTCAGAACTTTGGATCCTTCCTCTCGTTTGCGAGATATGGGATACTCCTAGCATCGACCTTTCGACTGAGCGATCACATCGCCACGTGATCTTTTATCCTGCCTATGTGCGACCAGGTTTTTGCTGAGTACGTTAGGGTAGGAATGACAGTTGAATTAAAAAGGTGAGGAAGGAGTCGTATGTTCTTTGTCCTCTTCACCAAGGTTGCAGAGGGTTTTTTCTAAAATGGCAACGGTCCAGTCTCTTCATTGGCAAAAGTGGATTTTCCCACTAGTTGTGGTCTCTGAGGTGATAATAAACTCGTGTATTGTGCTCCGTTTACGAGGGTCCCAAAGATTGGCGTTATGGGAGATTGTTTTGATGTGGCAGGTGCAGAGGAATATATGTATTGTTTTGATGGTTCCAATAGTGCCCTGTTGTTTTCAACTCAAATTTAGTAATCTGTCACCAACTGTTTTAGCACTCGATATAGTAGAGGGTAATGCTTTGTGTGTCAAGTATTGGGATGGCTCACTGCTGGCTGATCGCGCAGTTTTTCTTGAAATACCGTCGTAGTTTAGTTGGAGCATTCTCGGATTTTTACCGCCGACCTTCGGGGATAAGAGGAAGGTTCGGTTCAATTACTACCTTCTCCCGTATTTCAACAATCATGCCAAGGCTTTACTACTATATAATTGATAGGCGGATCGACTTTTCAATCATCAGAACCCCTCAGCTTTATTTGTAAAAGACGTAATGCAGAAGTATTCTAGAAAGATCCAGGGAAAAGTGGGCATAGTGGTGAAAGCGTAAAATAAATGCCAGTCGGAAACTACTCATTTCCGAAGAAAGAGAGTATTCGGAGAATAATACAATGGTTCCAGGTAGAAACTTCAGGAGGCCAATTAGTATTATCTCATTTTGCATGTGTTGGTCTGTTAAGATAGGGTTCTTCATAACCGTTGAAAAAAATTCCCATTCATAACCGTTGAAAAAATTCCCACAAAATATTTGAAGGGAACGACTGTTACTGAGATAGACTACGTTATGTTGTTCAAACAGTGCCTCCGATGGAGATTATCTGCGCCTAAGCACATTCATAAGTTTCTTTATCTTTTGATTCAGAAAAGAATCTTTACGTAGGGAGTATATTCTCGAGGAACTGACTGAACTAAAACACGCTGTTCTATTCATACGGCTGACTGGCCGAAACCACGTGTCTAGCACTCAATAAGTGCCATAAGAGATTTTATGAAAGGCTCAGATTGTCTTATCACCTTATACTGTTTCTGAGCCAAGTCTCCAAATGTCGATTGAAAGGAACTCATTGAGATTTTTTATTATTCAAGGTGCTGTCGACGGGGAGTTCGTCAACTGGTGGCCATATGGACCGAGAACCATGGTTTTTTGGCCGAATAAGCCGTGATGAAGCTGATCGTTTGCTTTCTAATGGCCGAGAGGGTGAATTCCTTGTGAGAGACAGCGAAAGTAACGTAAGTCTTGGTATATTCTTTTCGTTCTTTTTTCTAACGGTTTTTTAAAAGTGAATTGATGTAATGGATAATTGATTCACAGTTCAGTTTCTGAGTAGTCTGTTCCTACATGTGATCAGACATCATCATGCTTCTGTTTTAACTTCTCGAAATTCACTTCCGTTCTTGTATACGTTTACAGTTTGTCACAATACGTACACTGTTGAACGTACTTTTTGACGAGACGTCTTTTTTTCTTCTCCTCTTGAATCTTTTGCTATTTCTTTCAGAAAAGTGAGAACGCATAGTCATTTTGTATTTTACTGAAGCAGGCTGGTTTGATATGCATCGTATGAATCTTTTCAAATACGTCTTATCGTGGCCTCTTTCACCATTTAATATACGTTAATGTCTATTAATCCGTTTGGGTTTCGGTTCAGCCGTCATACCGCCGTTCCGTTGAGATCATTTTTGTCAAAGATAGGCATAATTCCGTAATCTTCTTATTTTGCGAACATGAGGTTGTTAATAGGAGATTTATTCAGTACGATATAGACTGTTACGTTGGCTTACGTTGAGTCGGTTCCGCCCTCTTTAGAGCCGTTTTGCTGCTTTTAGAAAGTAATCTTGATGTGTAAGTCGGTGTTGGATAATCAGATTGTGCTTCAAAGTACATGGATTTAAAACCTTGGATAGTACATATCGTCTTCGATGTTTCAAGGAGATAGGTCACGTTTGGGGTTCAGAGGAAAATGTAAAAATTCGCAGCCAAGAACGAAGTAGTCGGCAGTTTCTTTGACAGTATGAAATGCCAAAGTGGATCTTCATTCGACTCAATGGCAATGCTTTCTTTTCACCAGCTCGTTATGTTTCTTCAACAGCTATTCATTTCATTGTAAGTCGTAAAAGTATGACGAGGCATGACGGCAAGATTCATCTTGGAACTCAGCTTGATCAGGCATATATGTTGCATTCATATGTGATATTAGTGAGTATTGTAAATTACAATCAACTTTGTGGAAGTATATTTAGAGAGGTCCTCCTTGGTCATTGTGATCAAGGAACATAACCGTCTTCACTTATCTATAATACTTCTCTTTGAAAATACGATACTAGGTTATGGATAATTAATGTAATTTGTTGCCTAAAAGGAGTTGGAAGTAATGTAGTCTTCTTATACAGCTATATATATATATATATATATATATATATATATATATGTATATATGTATACATATATATATATATGTGTGTATATTCGTTGGCTTACTTTCTTTATGGGGGCGCCGTGTCCGAGTGGTTGTAATGCTCATCGCAGCGCGCGTTGAGCTGACCCCCACCTCACCCCACCTCTCCCCGCGGTCAACAGCAACGTCCTACAGCAACGCCACAGCAAGGCTATCCTCGAGATTACAAAGAGACTCGCTCAATCAGTATTCTATGCCGTTGAATAAGAAGACGAAATGTGAATTTAATTCTGGAAGAACTGGAAACCGCATAGTGAAAAAACGCTGTGATGACGGATCAAATAAATCTGTGAGCTTTGGAAGAGGATTGTTTCTAAAATGAGATGGTTTTTCACTTTTTCGATGTTGCGACGTTTTCGGTGGTCTTTATGATAATTATGCATAATAGGTGCTGATGTAAAATGGGAGACAATAGTGTTATCACCGGCTTTTCTCCTTTTGTACGAATTCTTTCTTCTTTATCGGCTGTTTTGGGAGTTCTCTTCCACAGGAAGGATGAAGGATAAAGCTCTCAGCGTCAGCGATCAATCCTTGAAGGATGCTTGAATCCATGATCCATACATTGCTTCGACAATGTAGTGAAAGGCTTTTGTCTTTCAAAAAGTACTTAACAATTGCCTCGAGATTTTCGGCAGCATTGTCAGTACTGCATTATTTTGTGTTTGTTTTCGTGCTTCACTTAGCATAAGTGTCACGGCCTGTTTTTTTTTTTTGGAGGAGTTGATAAAGGCTGTATTTAAAAAACACGAGGATTTCATTGCTTGCTAGTGAATTCTCAATGTTTTAAATTGTTGTTCATGATAGATTTGCATTTTAGCCGGGAGATTTGTCAATTTCGATGCGAGGTGTTGAGCGAAACAAGCACTTCAAGGTGCAGACAATTGGTGGCCAACTGCACATAGGCTCACGAGCGTTTCCTTCCATGGCATCGCTCATCCAGCACTATACGGCAAATCCGATCTTCTCCTCTGGAACTGAAAAGCTCTATCTGACACGACCACTTCCCAAGTAACGTATCCTATCTCTTATAATATTTCAGTGAATCTTTTGGCTTTCATATTTCTGTGTGCTCTACTTATCTCTGCCGATTTCTGTGACATAGATTTTCTACTAAATCAAATTTCTCTTTCTTGACATTTCTTTTTTTGTACGGACACCAATATCTTTGATATCGTTCTTGTTTTTTTTACACAAATTATGAAAATAATATGTAGATATCACGGCTTGAAGTCCGTTGTTGAGCACATGACATACGTTTATTTAGTTTAAAGTAGGTTTAATAATTGAAGAGCCCTCGTGCTTATGCTGTTTTGTTGACGAAACAGTTTTGCTTTATGATATTTATACATGTAGCATATGCAAAGTGCTCTATTCTATTCCCATCGAAATTACCCTTTTCTAATTTTACCTTCATTAGCGGTGAACTGTACAGACAACAGCTGATGGGATAGCTCTGTGTTTCTCGAATTAAGCTTGTAGTCTGCGGGCGCGAATGTCATGCGTTTTTTGAACGCAAGATTTCTTGAATGGGTATTGAGGATATTCTTTCTGTTGTGGGCAAAATGTGCAAAATTTATATTCATTTCTCTTGAGCTTTTGATCCGATGAAGAAGTACCAATGTTGATACATCTTGTGCTAAAGAAGACTCATTGTCCTGATTTAGCTGGATTTGAATAATCGACTATAAATACTAGATGTAATTTGTCTCATCGCCCATAGCCGTGTCTTTTTCTTTCATCGTCTTTACCGCTATTGCTGCTTTCACGTCTGTTTGTTGTTTTCCTCAGATTCACTTTTCTTATGTTTCGGTTTTTCAAAAAATATATATATATCATCTGTTGACCTAATTCTCTACGTTCCTGCAGATGACACGACTACTTGTTTTCATTTTAGTGTTTGCGTTTCGTAATTCGCATGTGAGCAAAATGTATCTTACTTATTATTCGTGAATGTGTTTATTTATTTGTGCCATTGGACATAAAATAATTGTATCAATATCTTTTGATGTGATGAGGCAACTTTTTGTGGTGTATGACGTCTGACGCATAGTGCAGCAATAAATAAATGTCATATTTGGTTGTTTAGACCAAGTACATTCCTAAAATCTGTCGCATATGTCCGTGTCATTTCAGTTGTGCAATTATGCTTGTACTTTATACAAAAATTAAACCTTTCCACGAAAAGGCATAAAGTAGAACTATGAAAGTTATTGAGCTACTTTTCAATTAGAAGAGGCTTTGTCATTGTTTTAGAATTGTAAGCACATTCTCTTATATCTATTGAGATAAACAACTGTCTTTAGTGACAACATGGAAACCTTTGTCCAGAAACTCTGGACACATGAGTTTGAAGAACACATACATATCTTATTAGGTGAACGCACGGACCCATGACAAAGCGCGTCAATCACACTACGTCTTTATTCTTTTCGCTTCTTTGCAACTTTCTTCCATGGAATTGTGCTAAGAATAATCATTCTTCAAGTGTTTAGCAGTCACGACGGAAAGATATATTTTTTTAAGTCAAGCGTCCAACAAATGAGCAAAATTGGCAGGGTTTTATTAGTTTCCACAAAAATAGTCTCGAACTTTAACTTGTATTTTGGAAAAAGCCGAGTTCCATCGACTGAGAAGTGTAATGGATCAGTGTCAATGTACATTGTGACGTCACCACATACCCCTTTGCTACAATGTAGGGCTTAGTGTGGGGCGTGGGTCGCTGACGAGGAGTGCGAGACCTCCGAAACACACGTGTGTGACTCTGGCGTACCAACCTCTCTTGGGCTTTCAACATTCTTTTGAAGTTATTATGGATGTTTATTGCGAGGCTTTAAATACAGTCGATGTCATGGATCACTTCTCATGAATTTAGACCTTTTAATCTAGACAAAACTCAGCCTACAAAGTCAAGTACGCACTTTCTCAGCTATGTTCTTCGGTTCTTAGAATGTACAAAGGTGAATCCAATACTGATTAATGAAAACCTGGTGATAAATCCTCGTAGTCCTCGTATGTTAGGTTTTCCTCAGTGGTTTATGACGTCGTGTTGAAAGCGTACGTCTCGTGCGAACGCTGCGACCGATTCTGAAATTTTGAAAGCGGTAGCATCTGTCAATATATATCGGCAAGAAAACACAAGCGCGCTGTGGTTTCTCGAATGAACGGAGAATTGCAGCGACACTACTCAGTGAAATGGCATTGTTTCTAAGACTATGAGGTATCCACATGGCGCTTTGTAAGGAGAGTTGCAGGTTTGACACGTGCCTAAAGCGGACCCTACGATTGCGGCGCGAACTAAATCTTCTTGTTCTCCTTGAGCTCTTGCGGGAGTATCTACGAAGTGATCGCCAGCTACTTGTTCGGCATCGTCGGTACACGCTAGGCGCCTTCTTTTGCGGCGTGCTGAAAAGAAAAGCTTCTATTACATGTGTAAGTAAATCTTAAAGCTCAGCTTTGTTGAGACACGGCAAGGCAGGAAACTCGGCTGCAACGATGAGATTTCGGTTAACGCAGCAAACAAGCAAAATTAGGGGTTCATATTCTAATGCTCTACAGTGACACTCATTCTATGCTCTACAGTGACACTCAGCATGCTTTAATACGACTGAATAGAAACCGAGAGAGCTGTGAAAATCCATGTCTTTCTCAAAGCTGGAAACTGATCTCAAAGAATGATTGTTTGCTAATTTCTCAGTCTACACGCTGACTATCTTCTTAAGCCGGAGAGTATCTTCAACTTATAGTAGAACTCACATGACCGCGAACGGAGCTTGGCGTGATCGCCGGCTGCGTGATCGACGCGAACGTAGACTCACTGATCGGAGTATGTGCTGCAACTTTGGCTTCTTCGAATTCTTCTACTCCCACTTCTAAACGGGCTTCTTCTCCTGGGCATGTCAGTAGATAATTATTGTCACACTTTATTTTGCATTTACACCACTGAATATCGTACAAGAGACATTAAATCATTCTGATAAACTTTGATAGAATCTTCTGCTTACGTATTTCAGAGTTCAAAAAAGTACTATGTTTTCAGTGGAAATTTTATCAGCGTTAACGTGGGAACAATACTGAATTCAAAGATAAACTCGATTTTTCTTGTTGCCGCATCTAAGATCGGATATAACTTCTACATTTCTTCGGCAGTTATTAGCATCATGGCCACTTGAGATACTAAACGGTAATTTACTTGGACAATTCACTCTGCGATACTTGCCTATCTCAATGAAAACTGCACTGATGCGGCACGATAACAAAGGGACTCGTTTGGAGTTTTCTCATAAGCGTTTACTTTCTCTGATTTTCTTAATCGCTCTTGAGCTTTGAGACTCTTGTAGTGTAGTGGTTAAAGATGCCGTGCAGCATGCGCATAGGTCCTGCTTGAGCTCAGACAAAGCCGAACAAGCACTCCATCCGTTGGCGTTCTGATAGTAGATTTATATGGGAAAAGCCTCTCCAATCCACAAAAGTAGACCACCGTCGGCGGTTAGAACATGAACACGCTTTCGATGAAAAAGTGGCGGCATTTTAAGATTAACTAGTTAAACTAGAGCGTTCAATGGCAATCATTTGGAATACAAAGTCGTCAGGTGGTGACAGAGCCCACGCTCAAGTCCGCAGATTTTCATAGATAGAGGAGAGATTATGCTTATAATTCTTCAATTATTACTTATATGTGACTCTGACTTGTCTTTCGTAAATTCTAAATATGACTTGTCTGACGTAAATTCTAAATATTCGTGCGAGCTTCTAGGAAAATTCTGTGATCAGTTATTTCAAAGATAACAAGACTTTTTGGCCGAAGTCCTTGAATCCCAGGCTATAACATTGTCAGATAGTCGTAATTTGCCAAGTGGTAACGATTGCTGCCAACACTCTTTTACGATTACCCGGACTTTATTATAGAGATTTGCTCTCTTCCATGCTATAGGTTATGGATGGGATTAACCTCCTTCCCACATCGTAATTCGACTCACTGAACATTCCTTAGCTATGATGAGATAAATCGAAGTATCTCAATTTTTTTTGTGAAAAAAAAATCTTGTGCCTTTCAGTTTGTAACAAGACAAATATACATTCAAGTTAAGCTTTGCGAATTTGTATACAAGATGCCCAGTTTCATGAAATGCACCTGCTGGTTTCAATGACTACTAGTTTTCGATCCGGTTAGTTTCTTGGCACGCAACCATAATTGCATTTTTTTAGAGGTAAAAGATCATCCTCCCTATACTTCGTACCATATTATTGGAGACTTTCTTGTAAGAGAATGTTGTACATCAATGATTGAGCAGCAAGCGCATGTCGCAAAATTCTACTATGAGATGCTCGTAAAGTGGACATTAGTTGGAAAATAAAGATTGAAAATTTAAGTTTTGAAACTCAAGAAATCAAATGACTCTGCAAGGCTAGCCATTTTCGAACTTCCAACAGAAAATCAACAAAAGTAAATATGTATGGCTTCTCAATTCAGCAACTAATGACCCTCCTAAAACGATGTCCTAGTTGTTCAATCTTTCGGTGGTCGCGTAAATACTTCGCATAATTCAGGGGGTTAGCCATGGGTCAACGTTTGGCCCTTAGTCTTGCCATCGCTTTTATGTATAAGGTGGAAGCTCCAATGCTCGTTCACCGCCCGTTGCTCTACTGCCGGTATATAGAGGATTGTTTCATTGTCTGTTCCACGCGAGAGGAAACGGACAAGTGTTTTGAAGTCTTGAGCGGACAGTTAGAGCATAAAAAATTTACACGAGAGAGTCCAAACGGGAGCTGACATCCATTCTTAAACATCCAAGTAAAGCTTCTGAATAGTGGCTATAGTACAAAATGGTATCGAAACCAAGAAACAAAAACATTTTGGTCAATCACCTATCTTCTCATCCTTCACACATGAAAAAATCGCTAATTAAAAGATGTTTCAATGGCTAAAATGTGTGCAAAGAGAAGAGGAAAGGAACGAATCGTTAAACTTGGCACGAAAAATTGCCATTTCTAACGGCTACAAAACATTTGCCACTCAGGAATATTCAAAAAGTGGAATTAAGTCCCTCAAGAGCAATATTCCACACCTGCATAAAATTCCCTTCAAACTGCCATTTATATCAAACGAAATCAGCACCGCGGTCAAAAGGTGCCTAAAAAGATTCGGTCTTGAAAATTCCGTGGTAGTTATTGAGATCCCACCTCTTACCCTACGCCATTAGCTGATTCGCAATAGACTTTACGATCGATTGTGCAACACCAAAACTGTATGATCTGCCCTAACGGAAAGGAGAGGGATTGTATGAGATCGGGGACAATTTACTAGCTAACTTGTAAGACATGTGGGGAAGAATATATAGGCGAAACGAGTAGGCCACTTTTCATCCGCATAAAAGATCTAGATAGTAAATCTAACATAGATAAGACCAAACCTTTAAATTTACATAGGGCACAAAACCACAACAACAAAGATTTTGATGTGACCGTCACAATACTAGCGCAGGTATCAAAAACATCCACGCAAAACTCTTGAAACATCTTGGATAAACGCCAAAAACCCCGAAATGAACCGGAAGGACGAATGCATCACCATCACACGAGATCTCGCACCCTTTCTTTGTTTGATCTTCTAGCCTGACCTAGGCAGCATATAAATGAGACCATCCGAATCATTCAAATAGACTCCACTACATACGCCCAGGCTTTGAAGAAGGCGGGTCGCCGAAACGTCAACCGAATTAGTACGACCAGTTACCGACCTCGCGTCAGCTAATCAAGATAAAGTTTCTCGACTTTCGTATATCAATTAATTATGCCGAGATTTATAAGAAGTCGAACTTTTGAGATTGAGAACTGTTGAAGGATAAGTAAAACGACCTTTTACTCTAGGACATCCACAATTATGATTGTGTGCCAAAAATGAGCCTAATCAGAAATTAGTAGTTATCGAAGTCAGCAGCTGCATTTCATCAAGCTGAACATTTTGTGATTAGATTTGCAAACCTTGATTTGGATGTCTTGTTGTCTTATCCTAAATTGAACTGCACGAGAGTTTCTTTCCACAGAAAGCTAAAATACTCTAATTCATCTCATAGCAGCTGAAAAAGGTTCAGTGAGACGAGTAGCGCTGTGTAACGATGATTGATCCTATCCATAACCTGTAGCATAGAAGAGATAAAATCGCCATAGTGAAGTCCGGGTAATTGTAAACAAGTGCCATGAATCACTGCTGGCAACAACATAGTTATTTTGTTACTGTCAGGCAAATGAAGACTATTTGAGAGTGTAGCCTAACAATGTATTTTGAGCCTTTCAAGAGGTCTGTTATGGTCACTTATACAGTGCAAGACACTTGTTTCGGCCTTTTCAGCTTAGTCAATTGCACGGTATCTTTTCGTTCAGTCAGTTCCTCGCGGATTTTCCCTTATTTAGAGGAATCGATGACGAGCTTTCTACGCTCGACGTACTACAAAGCAATCAGCGTGGCGCTTTTTCCGAATGATTGATTGTTGATTACGTGACGCATGGCTGTTACGTGGGTATATGTAACAAACATTGCAGTCGACTATGTTGAGACCTCTCTCAAGAACAATAAAATCTGATAACGTATTTTGAGCCTTTGGCGTAAGACCCACGGGTATGTAATTGATAATCAATCATTCTGAAAAAACGCGACGGTGATTAGCTCATCGTAAGTCGAGTGTAGGAAACTCGTCGTCAGTTACTTTACGTGGGGCTAGAATCCCAAGGAACTGACTGACCGAAAAGGCACCGTGCAAGTGACGAGACTGGAAGGCCGAAACACGTGTCTTGCACTGTACAAGTGCTCATAACAGACTTCATGAGACGCTCAAAATATATTATCAAATATGAGCTTACCACTTGCATGTTATCCTAATTTTTGAGCAGTCGGCAACCGTCTGGTCGATAAATATAACGCACCCGTTTCTCTTGTTGTGGTTCAGCACAGTTTGAAATTTTCTCATACTCGGTTCGACGGATGAGCCGTGTGATGCGGTAACAATTGCGACTTCTCTGCTTTCCTCTCACTCAGAGACGATTACTCCGCTTTTATTCTGCAAGAGTTTCTGGTGTCCCTTGTCTAGTCACTGTTCCATGGTTTCTTTTGACGTGCCCACTTGTTCTTCTTATAAATCGCGCTCAAGTGCTACAATTGGAAGAAAGTGCTAGAGCACTTCAATAATCATAAGATAACTCTTATGCACATCGTAGAAATACTACAATTTCTTGCGTGGGATATTTCCACTAAAGCCTTAGATATCATTTGTCTTTATTTTCACTTTGTTCCAAGCCTCCGGCATGTCCAACGATACAATCGAGATTCGTTTTTGATTGCTTCTTCATCAAGGTGAGTCGCTGGAATCAACGAAGTTGAAGAGGAAGGCACAACAAGCAAATTTACTGCTGGACGCTGGCTGGAACGCTCTAATGCCTGAGATTTCGGTCTCGAAGAAAAGCCTCGTTCAGCACGTTTAGCAAAGTTAAACAGCAAAGAATTAATTGCTGCTTTGGTAGATGAATCGTCGTCAATTGCTCGCGAGTTGGCAGTTGAATTTGATATTTCTCGTACAGCGCTGCTAGCTTATCTCCACGCTCAATCTTATTCGCGTTGTCGCTAACTTTTCAGTATTTTACGAGTGCTCTAGAATTTTCTACCTGATAGTAGCAGTAGCGGACGATCTCGTACCTGGTCCTTCCGTTTTGTTTTTACGCAGTACTAAAAAAGTTGAACATAGTTTTCTTCTCATATTGACTGATTTGTGCGTATGCAGTGTAGGTTGGTCGTTGGTTCAACACCTTATCCTGAAAAAGGCTTGCTGCCCATTGATAACTATGACACCAGATTGATATCAATCTGGAATGGCACGGATGGAAACACAAGATTCATCCAGGGACTCATGGTGCATTTGGACAAAACCTACTACAATCAAAGGCTCTCGCACTATTACTCAGCTGATTCGAATGATTGATTTATGTCATCAAGGATGCTCGTAAAGCCCTTCAAAGATGTGGGCAAAACAGGTGCTTACCATTAGCATATCTCAATTGCAGATCTAGAGGAGTTCTGCGTTTTCTAGCTAGGTCTCTTCCCCAACTAGATAATTTCTTTGTTCCACTCTTAGTCAAATTCTCCAAGGAAACATCAAATTCACCACCTCTGTGAATGATATTGCTGAAAGTTCACAAAGGGCAAGTGAATCATTATTTCGGTTAACTTTTTTTCATACAGTTCTTGTTCTCGTGTAAATTTGGTGGATAACACTCGGTATCTTTTCACATATCGATATTTCGCGAAGATGTGTAATTTTGCGCGTAAGTTCGCTCACAGCTTAGAGGTCTTTGGCTCTGAATACCCAGCATGGTTATTGAGGCGACCACTCAGGATCCTGGGATTATCGTACCATAACACCACAGGTCATTATCGCAGGCAATTCTTATTATGGAGCTAGCCGATCTCATACAAGTTTAGCACAATTCTTTGCCTCTGGAGATTGAAAGATTAGTCTGCTCGTTCATGCTCTAGCTAGGGTCCTGGTGTTATTGAACGCTTATCCTTGCCACTGAACTATTTTTGCCTATGACTCAAATTGAAAAAAGTTAGAAAAATAGCAAGTTAAAAAGCTGAAGACGAAAAATCATATTGAGCAATCTATGAGTTGGACATCGATCAACGATTTGACGTCAGTCTACATTCAAATCGCATCCCACTGTTCTTATGATCTATTTCGCTTAGACTGTGACTGTTTTCCAATTCGGTTAATTCTAATCGACGTCATCACTGCCATACCATCTCTTCCAGTCCCAGTTCTTGCTCCACGCTTGCTTTGAAAATTGACAATGTCTTCAAAAGGTGAGCATCCATAGCATAAGTCCTCATTTTCGAAACCCTAGAGTTATTGTAGTAATCGCCCAAGAACAAACCAGAATACGATGTTCCGTCCTCATCAAAGACATTTTCTCAAAAGTCTTTGCTCTACTGCACAAACGGAGCGCCTTGGCAGAGTGGTTGTGATGCTCGTAGCGGCACGCGTGGAGCCGAACTCCACCTCCCACCTCTCTTGTGCAGTCAACAATGACATCCTATGGAACGCCACAGCAAGGCTATCCTCGACATTGCAAGCTCGCTCAACCAGTATTCTACACCGTTTAAGAAGAAGACAAAAAACGAGTCAATTGTTAGAATTGCTGGGATCCGCACAGGTGAAGTGCTAAAATTAGTACTGAACAGACATCTTTGCTATCACTAGCAGATTGCTCCCGCAAAAGTTTGTGAATTCTCTTAATTCATCTAAGGAAAAACAGCATTAGCTGTGTATAATCGTTTAGTGGATTGCCTCGGCATGTGTCTCAATCGTCTGAGTAAATATTAGCAACCTAACATTTCTTTTGGTTCAACATCAGGTTCAGCTTATTTGGGATGATGTGTTTCTCAGAAGAAAAAAATTGTAAAGGTCCTTTTCGAGAGGGTCATGTTCGCTATACTAGCTTTATGATCACAATGAAGCTCTGTGTAATTTGAAGTCTAACAAATCCATTAAAATATCTCTGTAATTTCAATAACTTCAATCACATTTAGTACCATAAGAATCTATACAGATTTTTAACCAACTTCTCAGTAACTGGAAGATTCTCGTTCTATCGAAAATTGACACTTTCACTGCTTGCTCCTGAGCAGATGTAAGGTTGTTGATATTAGTATCTACTGAGTGCAGTTTGACTGAGTAGTTTGCATGTCTTGACTCACCTAGGCTTTGAATAAACGAGAACGTCAAAACGTCGACCATTGTATAGCTATTGTGCTGTGTTACTGCATCCAAAAAATGCTGTTTTCAATAACGTCACATCTGCTTATCAAAGAAAATCACTGTAATATTCGATCTAGGCCGAGCATAACAGGTGGTCGGTCTTGAGAAAAAATCAGCAGTTTGCAGTGAACAAGATGTGACATTTGAAGCCTTCATTATAAAAAATTTCGTTCTCTCTACAAAATTCATTCTCTACTTAGTGTTCAGCAGCTTTTTGTGATACTTAAGTCGCCAAATGTAATCCGAATTTACTTCTCTAAAAAGACTATAATGATGCCTTAGTATAGTTCATTAGGCGTTTTTTGTTAGATACATTTTCCTTATATAACAGCAGTGGAACAGAAAATTAAAATGGTACAGGGCAAAAGGTTCTACATGCAATGGTCAAAGTGCCTAACTACGTTTAGAATGTGGAAGAACGCAATGAGCTTTGAAACTCCGATTATTTACGCTTAAAGTAAAAGGAAACCGCCTCTACCTGAGCTCACGATCGGCTCATATGTAGTTCCTCTAATGAATTGTTCAATCAAAAAAGTCGTAAGTCTTTGGCAGGAGTGCTGTGTGGAGTGCGGTCTTTATAGACCTGACATATCGACATTATGCATAAATAAGGTCGTTGAGTATGCGCAAAAGTCATAAGCAAATCGGTAAAATAGACTTATGCATCTACATAGACTACGAAAATAGGATACGGATTGAGTATAACAATATAAATCAGTGATTTGCAATTGAGAAAGGGTAGACAACATTAGTTCCGTTGTGGAGAATGTTGCCTACATGGACGTTTGCCACCTTCTACATCTTTAAAGTCGAATTTGCCCAACCAATCGTTCTAGGCCAACTTCTTCAGGCTTCAGCTTAAACGAATCAAGTTTTTGCGGACTTGTCAAAATTGTAGTTTTCTGGATGCAGAATTCTGATTTCTAACGCATATCATTGACGCAGTTAGTACCATATTTCGATTAAAAATAGAGCCTCACAAACTGTGCTCTGCAGTGTTATGTATTAAAACACTATTACGTAAAAAATTCACTAGAGCAATTTTTCAAAGAAGTGAAATTACGAATAACAGTATTTTCCAACAATCTGACTGATGACTAATGAAGAGGAATGGTTAGTGCAAGACGTAGGTTCGACTCCCTTCCTGTGCTCTGCTGCTTCCAGAGTGGGAAATCTATAGCTCACGTTATGTCCAATTGCTGGAAGAATAAACTCAGTGAGCATTCTACTGAATTCATATGAAGACAAGGTCTCCAGTCAGCACTCAAAACAACACCGTAAATTTTTGAAGACTTTTGCGAACGATAAACGCGGCGAGAACATACTGAGTGCAAGATTTGCTGAGATCCGCATAGTAGATGTGATGAGGGCCACGTGAAGCAAAACAAACATTAAATGATAGTAATAATACTGGGAAATTCCTTATATGTCTATACCTTTCCTGAGGTCTTCTGGGGCGATTTAAAAACATGGGCCTTTCCCAACACAGCATCTGAAGGACACCACATCGGAACCCACAAACGGAAGTGAAGCAAACAACATGAACAATTGTCTGAGTTTATGTTGACGATCAGAAAAATCCCTGGTTTTAGGACAGCAATTCATAGGCAGGAGGAAACGAGCGGTTTGGAGAGTATTTGCGAGCATCGAGAATAGTGAAAGAACAAAGAACATTCGACTGTGTGTCCACCGAAACGTCAGCCATCACATTCAAGTTCATTGTATTGTTCGTCTGCACCGAATAAATCTTCAAATTAACAACCTCGTACCTGCTGAATAAAAAATTCGAGAAGATATTCAATTAATGCCGGAGGTTGACTTATAGAGCCCGATACACGTGTTTCGATCTTGCGATCTCGTCAGTCGGGCAGTTACCCTTTCTCGTCTTTTGCCAATCCAGTGTGGGTGCTCCAGTCCCCACACTAAGAGTTAGCGACAACGAACGTTTTACACTCTATGTCCAGTGGAATTATCACCGAACACAGAGTGTTGTAAACTCGATTGCTCGTGGCTAGTATATTCAATATATCATAACTTTCGTTTCGAGTGTTTGAGCTGTGGTCTTTTTGAGAAATTTGAGCTGTGGTCTTAAGAAAACACTCGAAATGATATATTGAATATACTAGCCACGAGCAATCAAGTGTACAACACTCTTTGTTCGGTGATAATCTCACTGGACATAGAATATAAAACGTTCGTTGTCGTTAACTCTTAGTGTGGGGACTGGAGCACCCACAGGATTAACAAAAGACGACGAAGGGTAACTGCGCGACTGACGAGATCGCAAGATTGAAACACGTGTATCGGGCTCTATAAGTCAGCCCTCTTTGACAGACCACTGACATGCGTGGCTCAAAAATGATTACCAGGCATATTAAAATTTAAGCTGTGGTCTCAAGAAAACACTCGAAACGAAAGTTATGATATATTGAATGCCAAGGTTGATTGATAGTCGGTCATGGGATTCAATGAATGCCTACAGAACACCCCAGCTCGGTTATTTCGCATTACAAGAGATTTGCTGTCAAGCACTCTACACCATTCATGGAAAAGAAGAAATCCTCGAGTGAAAATTAAAGAGACTCCCGGAATGTTTGAAGACTGCATCGGAGAATTCATGAGAGAAAATGTTTTGAGTGGTAGAAGTGCTGGGATCCACGCATAATATGTGGAAACGGGTAATACGCAAAAGAGTGGAAGAATGTACCACATAATTGCAAAATGTTGACTTGAAGCACTCCGACTCGTCAGAAGGTGAAAGCATTGATACGTTTGCCGAACGAAAATTCTCTACTAGTGCTAAGGTCAAAGTTAACACGACTTTCGCGATGTAATTCAGAGCTTTTACTAAAGAATCAAGAGCCATCTCAGATGAAAGCTTTTGGTTTAGTTAGAAGTAGGAATATATTACCTTGTTTGTTTGGGAACAACCTTTAATACTTATACTACGATTGCTATCAATGCAGCTCCTGGAACGAAATGACAGTGCCGAGACAGGTTGACGATTTTTCACTCTACTCTACGGACAGCCAAGAAGGCGTTGAATGCAACGGCTTTGCATGTAGCTACTATTTATCTCAATCAGAAGGTGTGTAACATTTTTTAGAACTTTCCTGCAAACGCTGCATAGCTGCCGGAGAAAAGTAGAGTGTTTTTCTAGATTTGCACACCAACAATCACAGGAATCAAAGCAAAATTACATGGAGTGTACTCAACGAATATGTTCTTAAAGGAACCTCTTGGAATTCTTCATCAATTTTTTTCGTGACTGTAAATGTTCTCGTGAAATACAACTGTAGCGAGAGGCATTTTTCTTGAACAATATCATATCCACTGAGAGTGCAAACACACTTCGGTTTAAGCTGTGGCAGTGTGACACTTGTGCAGCAGATTTACTAAAAGCCGAGCAGCTTGTGAGATGGTAATGTTGTACAGTCCCTCAAACTACTGCGAAATATGTGAAAAAAAAGAAACAGTCTTTTCAATATTGTTCAGACATATCATTCGTAAAACCGCTGCAATTTGCATGTCCTTTTGCAATCACATTGCCTAGTCTTTTTATAATAAATGGGAAATAATAGTACCATCGAAAATAATATGCCGCAAGTAAATAGAACCTTTTGTTAAACGATAACGATTACTTCGTAATCCTTAAATGACTAGATGTAACTCTCGTGTGCTGCTTTTCCTATGGTTGATCCTGGACGTGCTTCAGAAATGCTACTCAGTCTATGCTTAGATGAGCATTGATTAGGATTTCATCCTGTGTTGCAAACAGATGCGCATCCAGCGGCTTCGCGCATAAAGTCGAGCCACAGTGCATCATTTGACGATTAGTTGACGACGGAACTTTCAACTCATTCGGCACAGCATCGCAGATAGCGGTGCGCAATCTTCATTATATAATTGTGGTTTAATTTATTCGTCTTAAGTCACTTTTGGGCGTCCATTCTACTTCAAATATCACGATTTACTCTGCAGTTCATATGCTTTGGAGCATACATAGCTCTTATGCGTGAATAAAAGCGCTAGTTTACCACACTATCATATTGTCTCTAGTATTCGATCAATTAAAAAAAGTTGTCCAAAACGATGCTACTACAAAAAAACTCTATGTTTGTATCGTTACTTTCATTGAATATCATCGTTTACTCCGTCATCAAACGGAAGTTTTTGAAGAATTCTTTTTTATTGGACTTAGAATTTCCGTTGGCCTATGGGTAAATACTCATAGGGGTAAATCTCGGTTCAAAAACGTATTTTTTTAAAACATACTTCCTTGTAACTCTGTAGCTTTCAAAATAAAATTATGTTTCACACGCGTCGCGCGCAATCGCGACGATATCAAATGCAATCTTATATCCCCTCTTACAGTGCAGTAAAACAGTCATTTCAAAAAGGAAACACAGTATTGAAGTCCAAAACTTACACTATCGAATGCTCACTGATAGTCTAGAGCAAGACTTCTGTCATGCGAGATGAAACATGATAAGCGCAATAGGTCCGGCAAGTGTGAAATATAATTTTATTTTGAATGCTACAGCACTACAAGAAGGTCTTTTTGGCACTTTTCGGTCATGAGGAAACAAACGAATATGCTACCTTATTCGCTGCATAAGAATTTTTCATAGGAGTGTTAGTGATCATTCGAAAGCTTCAAGTCTCTCTCTGCTCATAACCATACTTAACGGTTTTTCAAAACACCCTTTTATAATGCTGCAAAAATCGAAATAAATTATGCTTCACCGATAATGCGTTTTCTTTTCTCGTCTCGCTTATATTTCGCTTAACAAAACTACTCTTTTAGTGTGCTAGTACACTTTAGATAGCTCTGCTATCGACCGCTCTTTTACAAACCCGCTCAAAAACGATTCAATCTGATAAGGATATGACATGTTTTGAGCCGATAGGTCTAGTGCTATATAGGCGCCTATTTCTTCCTATTGGGACTCATCAGTAGCACCCTCCCTCGGTTCCGTCGATCCCTTGAGGTTAAATAATCCTCTGACGAAATCGACGCCGAGTAAAGATACTTTAGATAGCAAAAGTCTCAAAGAACTCAAAAATGTGCTTGCTTTTTCAAAAAGCTCTTTTGATAGTTTTGCAGGAGAAAGAAAACATTAGCGTCTTGCGGAAATATTAGCGTCTTGCACTTCACTAGACAGAGCTTTTTTATTAGCCTATTAGTAATCATTCAATAGCGTGAGTTTTGATAATCACAACGCCGTGCTTATTTTCTGGAAGGACCGTTTCAATGCAGTTTAGCAGGAAAAATAAGACCAAGTTTCACATATTCGGTGACATGTTTACTAGCCAACCTACGTGGAAGGGGTGGGGATCGATCGATGACCTGACCGGTTGGACATATTGGGTGAAACTTAGTATTCTTTCTCGACTTTGGAATAATATCCATATGAACGGATTGACTCAGATGCGACGAGGTTTCCTCTATACGCTCATTTGTCTTTATTTGCCATTAGCTATTTACTTCCAGCGAATTATACGCGTGATAAAAATGAAGGGCGTAGTGGGTGTAAAACATAATTTCATTTTAGATGCTACAGTGCTAAGAGAAGACTGTTCAGAAAAGCGGCTAGATAAAGCGCTAGCCGAGATTAAGGCTTTGAAATGATCTTTTAAACTCCTATGAAAAATCCTCGCCCAACGAGTAAGGACCAATATTCATTTGTTACTTTATAACCGATAAGTACCGTATCTTTTTAGAAAAGTGCAATTCTGACATATCCGAGATTTAAGCTTTCAAATTTTTACTAGTAAACTGATAGAAGGCTGTTGTCCAATTAAATGTTTTCTTCAAAAACTTTTGCCCGATAACGGAAATGTTCTCGTTAACTTCAATATTCAAAAGCCGTAACAGCGATTATTAATGAGAAAACAAGGTCTAGTTGGTTAAAAATGGTGATGCATACTGCATGCGATATCAATTTTCCATAATGGAATAACATTTTTTGGTTATTGTTGCGCTTTCAAGGATAGGATCTGTGGAACAGACTTTTCCTATCGCCCTGTTGTAACCATTTTCTATATATGCCCTTATACTTTAATATGAATATTACGCGGTGATGCAACCTTTGTCACAGGACACGTGCATTAATATGTGTCTTACGTACTTTTTGGTTGTCCTCAAGACGATCTTTATACATTCACCGCAGGCTAACCTCTCCAAATAGGTTCATTGTCACCACGCGCGTGTAAATGTGGCTGTCCACGAGGATACCACAGAGTTGGTTCGCTCAAATGCTTCCTACAAGTGCCCTCCTCCACTGGAATCGCTCTAATACATAGACGTTGTTGATTTCTACGAATTATTGTAGTTTACATATACAATGAGGAGTCAAGTAATTTTTCGCTATTGAAATACACTGTGCGAAGGTCCACAACCGTTTTTAGGAAAACCTGCAAGAGTACTGTATAATTTTGCTTGTTCATTATTACCACTGGTAAGTCGTTTTATTCAAAGAGGCGTCTCCGGAAGTGGTGGTCAACTGAGAAAATTGTGAGTCAATTTGATCTTTTCAATCTCCGAATGAGGGCAAGTTTTCGAACTTATATTATTATTGTGTTCTTTCCCGGTCCCATCGGAAGAACACCGATGAAGAGATAATCAGTAATGGTCCATAGAAGGTAACATAACTCATTATTCCATCCTTCTCTTTGACGACCATGGAAGGTTTTAAAAAAACGAAAGGTTCATGTGCAAGTGTCAATCGACTTTTGCGAACTGTGCATATTCTATATTCGAAGTAGATTATAGAACAGGCATGTGTATCGCTATCGGCTAAATAATGAGTAAGAAAACAAGGTTTCAATTTCACAAGGTAGGCGATAAGAATGCGAAACGAGAGTTGGAAATATGTTCGATTTTTGAAGGATGTTAATTGTTAATTGATTTTCTATGGAAAGTAAGGACTATTGAGACGTATGGGGTTCAATAAAATAGCTATAGACATCTCCTCATAAAGCACTTTTTGTTACATGAAATGTTCCGACCATCCAAATTTTATCATCATAACTGCCAACTAAACCTGCTGTAAATTTCAAACAGCAGGCTATTTGACCTGAAGGCGAGGCGACTTTTTTGCCCTTGGTGCAGGAGTTATGACGGCTTTTTAAAGACCAGCCAATTTATTAAATACTAATTTTCGAGCTACTGACTTACTACTAATAGTTCTATGGAAAAGCAGGAAGTATAATTTCTTGAGTTTAAGAAATTCAAATTCGACGAAGCAAGGGTAAATTGTTGACCGTGCTAATGTATGAGCAAAAGCAATTTTTTTTTCTGACTAAGATTAATTCAATAAGCTGTTGATGCTTGGATATTTTGCATAGGAAACCAACAGCGTGAGTGGAAAATTTTCGAAAATTTGACTAAAGAAAATGTGTTATTTCCGAAGAGGACTCCGCAAATAGATAAATACAAATTCTATCGGGGGTTACGCCGAGAACGTAGTAGGTCTCTCCAGTCCGAGGACAAACGAAGAAATGTCCCGTAACGCTAGACAAAGGTGTTTCATAAGCTTACTAGTAATTATTGAAGGCTTAAATCTCTAGCTGCTGCATTATATGCTTCTTTTTTGAAAGGACCCTCTCATAACGGCATATCATTCGAAATAAAATGATGTTTTACACCGGCAGCACGTCTCCATTATTACTTTGCTGGAAGCACAGAATCATATGAAACGCATGGAGGAAATCCTGTAATTTCAAATTCTTACGTTTTATTAGGAGTTTTTCTAAGCGTAGAAAATACCCAAAATCAGATAACAAAAGCTGCACTCGACATGCGAGTCGAGTCAACGATTGATCGATCGATTATTCTTTGAAAGCCGTATCGAATTCGCGATTATCGAACACCCAACCCACACACCAGCCGAAAAATAAATGCCCGCATACGTAAAACTCGATCTTGCTTCCTCTGCTGGACTTCAGGAACGGTCTTTCGTAATAATAAGCACAGTCTTAGAATCGTAGAAACTTACGATATCAAATGTTATATAACCTGAGGAAAGAGTTCTGGCCCCCGAGAAGTATGCGTGGATGAAACACAGGTGTTTTGCTTCTCCACTACAACGGTATAAAATAGGCTTCACAAAAGACGGTCACGTAAAGCAATGAGACAACGATTTGACCTTCCGAATGATTATTACCACACTTACGAAAATTGTTGTCCAGCAAAGGAGATCGTTTCTTCATATGACCCTGGTAAAATAAATGAACCTCATAAATTGTAGGAAATGTATTTTCAAATTCACTCTTACAATATTGTCGAAAGAAATGTAGAGTTGTGAATGAGTTGTTATCACGAGGACATGACTTCTTCCATGATAAGTAGAATTTTTTATAAAATAACTGGAGCCTTTTTCTCAAAAAAATACGCTGTAGACTGACTTCGATAATAATCCACCTATTCGTGTCGGTAAAGCTTTCATAGAATCAAACTTTTATCATATATTGTTTATCGAGGCGCTCTGTGAAGTTCAAATTACGAGCTGATTGCATCAAAGACAAAATGTTGTCTACCTCTCGCCGCTAGAGCATAGTGTATGAGTTTTAGAAAGAAAAACAAGCTCCATAATAAAATAAGAACTTTCAAACTATCTAATGGCGCACGAAATTGTAGATAGACAAGAAGAAAAATGTTCTTATCAATCGTGTTTTTCTCACGAAAGCATGGGGAATTGTTTGACACGTAGTCGCTATTTTCACTCAAAATAGCTTCATGATAGTTTTTTTTGTAATATCCCTCGGTGTAGATATAAAGGCTTTAACTTATAGAATTCGCTCATAAGCATCAATAAGCCGTCTGTGATGTTCGAACGGACGCAATAATTACTCCGAATGCGAAACGTGATTCTCTTTATTCTCTTACGGTGTTCTATAAAACCTTTCTGCAAGCCATTTTTAGCTCGAGACTGTCGAGATTTGAGCAATCGAATGACTACCGGACATCTAGCGAAAAGCGATCCGCAGGCGTCAGCCGACCTAAACAAATCAAACTAGGTGTGAAGCATAATTTTATTTTTGCTTCTCAATGAAATCAGAAAGCGTTTCAGGAAACCATACATAATATTGAGATTGCCGAGATTATACTTTCGAATAACTACTGAAGGATTGGAAGAACACTGTGTTCAACAGAAAACGCACCTAAG
This sequence comes from Parelaphostrongylus tenuis, assembly GCA_019055375.1. Classification (NCBI taxonomy): domain Eukaryota; kingdom Metazoa; phylum Nematoda; class Chromadorea; order Rhabditida; family Metastrongylidae; genus Parelaphostrongylus; species Parelaphostrongylus tenuis. Next base: position 145,602 of record JAHQIW010006036.1, on the reverse strand, counting down.
CAGTCGTGTAATAGCACAGGTATACGTCGTTCCAAACGCTCTGACTACTTATCTTCTCTAAGTAGTACAGCTGACTTTCACCTAAGAAATAATTCAGATCGTATGGACAACACTGATTGATTGTTAACGCAATTATAAGTCATTAATGAATCATTCAATTGTTTCTCTATGCACAACAATATAGAAGATTATGTGAAACAGTTAGGATGTTCGAACTGCCCTTCACATTCATAATGAGGCTGGAAAATGGCTCTAAACTGCAGTACAGAGCAATCAAAATCTCGCCACTGCCTTGTTGAAAACTCGAAAATATTCAGTTGCAGTTCTTGATATCCGCTGATAACACTCATCTACGAAGGCGACGAGAACCTCGAATGCAACATCCTTAACGCTCAGTGGTTTATTGAAGATTTGGCGAATCGCTGGAGCATGATAACATCACAAGATTTGAAGAGCTGTTGGTGAGTGTTGAATAAGCGATTACTACATTAAGATGTCCTATTAATATTCGTCACCTGCACTGAGCTTGCTTGGCAAGCAATGACATGTATGTGGGTAATCTCAGTCAAATCACAATCTGCGCACATCCTGAGATGCTGCAGAATGATTCTTTTCTTCTTTTTCTTGCAATTACACAAGGACTTTGTGCCTAATAATATGTTGTTCCTATTGGATCTTCAATGCTCTAAATAATAGAATTTTTAAAAGAATAAAATATTTGAATTCTGTCACTTCGTAATGTTCTATGTAGTGTAACAAAATCGGATACTTTCCGTTTGATAGCACAGCAACGAGAACCGATACCTTTCGTTGTACATGAGTTTTTACATAGAGTGTTAGTAATCTTTCAAAATCCTATATCTCTGGCTGATGCGTCACACAGTCGTTCTTCAAAAAGTCTTTTTATGACGCTTTAGCGAAAGAAAAACATTTGTGCTTCACACTCGCATGATTCTATTAAAAGCTCTTTCTCTAGACTATCACTAAATATTGGATAGTGACAGAACTAATTCACATGCGCGAGCATGTGTTTTCAAGTCAATCTACGGAGCGGGGCGGGGGGACGCAAAGAGGATGTCGCTGTTTGAACACGGCTCTGTCATCAATCGAGGGCACCTCGGCGGTTCACATGTGAAGTGCGATATTCGTTATATAATTAGAAGTTGTTCCTCCACTTTGAAAGAAATTCGAGATAAAACGATGACTCTGATACTAAAAAAATTTCTCCTCACGTTCGTATGCCTTTCGTCTTCACGCGAACTAATATTGACATACGCGCCGTTGTAAAACACAAGTTTGCATCGAATTTTGCAATGTTATAATGGGAGCTTTTCAAAAAAGCCAGCCAGAGATTCATGGTTTCGAATGGTTATCTCTTTCAAAGAGCTCTCGTTTAACGAGAAAGATCAATTTTCAGTTCTGTGTTACCTTAGTGAGAAAAAAGGAGAAATCGACTTTATCTTTTGTAGTTATCAAGCTCAAATAGCAAGATATAGTAAGCAATTACATATGGTTCTGCGACTATCGACCTTTTGACTATGAAAGTGCGTTGCTGCAATATTTCACTTCTCATCTACTGTCGATCAAAATCTAGTAAGAGTTGCTCAGGCAAGCTTATTGACGATAGACTAGCTTCAGAAAGAGGTGAAAATTGTAAATAATGGTACAATAGCCGAGAAAAGAGACCCTTCAAAAGTAGACGAAGCTTTTAGGACAACTAAAAAATATTTTACTGCGGTTTTTATGGCATATTACTTATTATCAGTGGGACGTACTTGAAAAGCAATTGTTAGTAGTAGAATTAGATCAATTTTTACCTTTCTTCGCGACATCCAACTAATACAGAAGTCCTTAGTATCTCAGAAAGCTTTACAACTGTTAGAATCTATTCACAAGTCGGTTTTTATCGTCCTACTTGCGAAGGGCCCATGGCGACTTGTACTGAATTTCGGAAAAACTCTGAAATGTACAGAAATTCTTTTGTTAAACCTCTTCCAAGCAGTATTATGATATGCTACCTGTTCAAGAATGCTCAGCGATTTACAAATTGTAAGCAACAAACGGGAGTTGAACCCGTAATTCACTCTCACCATGGGCGCGTGCTGACCACTAGTAGTATTACATTCCTCTGCTATGGCTCATTCTGCGACTAAGACGCGACTCAGGTAAGGATGAAACGCTGGTTCAGTTATCTTGCCTCAGCTTCCAATTTTTGCATATTACCTGGCATTTCTGAAATATGGCTTCACAATTGCTATCTCGATATCCCTAAGAAGATTACTCTGAACCAGTCTTTGATATGCTAGTGGAAGTGACCTCTATACAATTTTTCTTTGAAAGCTTTCTAGTAGCTTGACAACACAACGTATTTATTTACATGGCACACTAAAGTTGCGTAAAATACATGAATGACGTTATGTGTACTTTTCTTCGTTACCCATTATTCAATTATTCTTGGTGGCTAAGCAACCATTGGTAGCTGATTGAACTCTATCGTATTTTATCCCGCTGGCGCAAACGTTTTTGCACACCACTCTACATCACTGGGTTATAAATAACAGCATAACACCGCAGTAGGCGGTCAAATAAAATGATTTCCTATTGATTATCGTAATTTACTCCAACCCTTTTTGCAGAGCTTCTGTACGACAATTTTGAACATTTCCTTAACGTGGTGACTTTTCTGAGGGATGAGTCTTCGTTCTAGTTCAAAGTCAATAAGCCACTGGTGCAGGAGTTTGATGAGTAGAGGAAGTAATAGCTTGTCAATTTGTTGTGGATTCCATTTACTATGCTTCTACTTCAATGGATAGTAATTTATAGACAATGAAGCAGACGAAAGTTTTGGTACTCAAAAAGCAGGAGGCAATGTCCTAATGCTCTCGAACTGTGATCGATTCACCTAACAACGAAACTGATTGATTGTTTGTTTGTGTCAAATTATTGTGGCCGTTTAGAAGTAAAGGCCAAACATTTCTCGATTTTTCATGGTGCCGGTAATTTTGTACAAGCGGATCGCAGCGGTCCTGCTCTTCGAATGTTCGTTAAGTTCCTAGGTGGTCAGGACTACGGCAGCAAGTTACCGTCCGAATATGATCTGCAGCATTTCAAACCAAAGTATAAGATTCAGAAAACGGTAATTAAATAATATTCTTTTTCATTTAACCGCTTATAGCGATGATATGATGTTATAAATATATACTCATAGATGTAGAGCGATGTGCAAAAACTTTCGCGTCAGGCGGGACTAGAACCCGCACCTCACACTTTCCGGGATTGCGTGTTCTATCCGTTACAATACTGACGCCCATCTTACACATCGCTCTTTCTACGCTGTAGCGCACCTATCTGTCAGCCGCCAGCCGTCAACGGCCTGGCCCGGGTAGTCGATCTCGTCATTGAACCCAGTCACGCTGACAAATATTGTTTAACCGCTTATAGCGGTGGTATTATGTTATAAATAAGTGCGCTACAGCGTAGAAAGAGCGATGTGTAAAATGGGCGTCAGTAGTGTAACGGATAGAGCACGCGTTCCCGGAAAGAGTGAGGTGAGGTTCTAGTCCCGCCTGACGCGAAAGTTATGCACATCGCTCTAGATCTATGGGTAATTAGATAGTTTTTTTTCATTACGAAATCGCAAGTGGTCATAAACTGATGAATCTGTAAGAAGGCGAGATTTTTGTTAAGAATCTCAATACTCGGTTAAACGAAATTTAGATTGATGATGATGGAAAAATTCGGTAAAACTTGCTAGTTTTCACAAACCACAAAAATGTATTGTTGATGTCAGCATTCAAATCGTGTTTTTTCTTTCGTATGGTCAAGTAATTTACCTTTATTTTAGTGTTTTACCAAGACCACCCTCAATTTCAACAGATCCTTTCAATGTTATTTGAGCCAACATGTCATGTGGTCTGGTGAGGGCTCTTGTACAGCCCAATATTTGTGTTTCGTATTCAAAGACTCGTCAGTCGGGCAGAGCCCGTCGTCTTTCGATCTTTCTTATTGGTCAGCTCTCTTGTGAGCCCTACTCTCCTTATAGAGAGTTATCGAAGGCGAACGTTTTACACTTATGTCAAGTGAAAATTTCACCTAACACAGTGTGTTGTACACTCGATTGCTCTTTGGCTGGTACACGAATTGAGCCGATATTGTTATGTCATTAAGCGAGTGCTAATCAGCATTTGTGATTCCTCAGGATTCGGTGGTGCAACGGTTAGCACACGCTCCTGGAAAGAGTGAGATCTGGGTTCGAATCCCGGCTGACGCAAATGTTTTTGCACAACACTCCACACTATTGGGTATTCCTCAGGAATGTTGGCTAATATTAAGACGTGGAAACTCAGGTAAAAATGAGCCTGGCGTTTTACCCTTACTTGGAGTGCATTCTTACCTCTACACTATCAGTTCATTGTTCTGCTATCGCTCTTTTCCTGTCAGTTTCTTTGATACACTGTTATAACATCACAGCACTATCCGAAAGAGGTAAAATATTTGATAATCATGCATATATATATATTTATTTATACTATTGTATAATGATGCATATGCAGGCAAAAATAATAAATGAGTATCACACCTTTTCTTACTGTGCGGATCACAGCACCTGTAACATTAAAGTCGTTTCCTCGCATTCATCGTTTGATTGAGAATAGTAGTTCTTTATGAGCCAATAGGAGAGGCTGAGTAAGAGCGAAGAGCTTCGCAATGGGAACGATAGGGCACGACACCTAAACAGTAAGGCACCTCTTATACTACCTTTCATAACAGAAAAAGTAAGTACCGCTATCAGAAAGTGTATAGAAAACAGTGCTCTAAAAGATTCTGTAGGAATTGTAGAGATCCCTTCTAAAACGCTGCTTCGTCAATTAGTTCGAAACCGCTCGTATGACCGTCTATGTAATACAAAGAACTGCATTATTTGTCCCAGCGGTAGAGACGGCGATTGCATAAGCTTAGGTACATATACCGTATCTCTTGTAAGACATGTGGTGGCAAATATATTGGCGAAACAGGCAGACCACTTCACTACGCATTAAAGAACACCTAAACGAAAAAAACAAATAAAGACTCAAGTAAACCTCTAGGTACACACAGGATGCAAATGCGCAACGATGACGATTTCGAGGTAGTAGTCAAAATCCTGGGGCACGAATTAAAAAATCGGCGCGAAAAACCCTTGAAGCTTTCTGGATAAATTCCGAAAACCCGCGAGTGAACAAAAAGGGAGAGTGCCTTAACAAAACCAACCACATGGCACCTTATCTCAGATTGATTTTCTAGCCTGGATCTCAGCTGACACCTATCGTTAATTTGACCTAGTGGCATGGGGTGGCAGGTTCATACGTCACCCTGTGCTAACAACATAGGTAGTCCCTAGACTAGATTGCACGGTGAGTGGTTTTCCCTGAATCAGTTATCGCTTATCAACACCCTAGATTTCAATTTATTTCTTTTTTTTCTCACATGGCATAGTAATATAAATAAAGTTTTGACGAATAATACGTTCAGGCTCCGAAGAAGGCGTATTTGCCGAAACGTCAGCCACAAGCAACCAAGAAAACCCATCGACCGGAAAGAAGAACAATCGATTGGGAAAAAGATACCAACCTCGTAAAGCTTTAAATAAAGATTAGTTTCCTGTATTTTTCTCCTCATTTTCAAAGTTCCCCATGAGCGTTGTGAGAATACTGGTCATGCACTAATCCTTACAATCTCGACGATACCCTGGCCGGAGCAGTTTGTGGAGCATTCGTTGTTGACTTCTGGGAGCGGAGAGAGCGCGAGATGTCAAGCTCGTGCAGTGCATCGCTATCTTAGCTTTGGGTCATCAATTAGTAGATATTCTAAAGGTTTTATTTGCATGTAAAGTGCAGCAGAGAGAATTAAGGTGACCGATTTCAACATCACATTTCTGAAGAAATCTGTACTTCCAGAAGCAAACTGCATCGTTACCTCCTGCGATCGGATCAATCCCACCTTCAGTGATTGGTTCAGAAGGAAAATCTGAATTTTAAATAATATTCGAACTATCTAAATGCAGCGTTAGTAAATACCTTCATTACCGATGAGTTTAAAAAATTGAGAGGATATGGCTGACTAGAATCATAATTATAGCCTAAAATCTGAAAAATCAGTTGCAATTAATGATCTACATAGGTGCGTTTCAAGTCACTCATTTGTTCGTGTTTCCTTGTGTGACATTATCCTTATAATATCCTGTTCTACGCGATTCCATTTGATAGAAAACAGTTTCCTAACAGGATTTTCGCCCGGATTTACTGCTACTTCTGTGAAAGTTTATCTCAAGCACAGCCTTCTACTTATACTTTTTTTTACTTCAAAAGCATCTGGACAAATCGACGCCATTCACTTGTCAACCAACGATTGTTAAAAAACTCTGTACTATCGCCCTTGTAACTTTTATAGCATGTCGATACTATTTTGGTAGAGTGATTACACATGCTGACGGCGACATCTGAATTGTGTCTGAAGGATGTTAGAGAACGGGGTATGACTGCCAGCAAGTTCTGCTGACATTAAAATTGTTTCAGCTGTGCTTCAACGACAACCGATGGAGGAGAGCCGTTACCGACTAGATTCCTCGGGACATCAAGCGCTCTACAGGAAGACCACCGACCCGTTGGTTCGATTTTTTCACAAAAGGCATAGAAAAGAGATATGATGCTCAGCGATTCCCCAGTGCGAGGAGGACCCACTTGGCTACTCTTGCACGCACAGGGGAAAGTGGAAGTGTTGCTGGTACCCACTCGAGTCACTAGACGATCAAGGGGACGACAGATGATACGGGTGATTGAAATTGTGCAGGTGTTAACATACAAAGACATTGGAAGTACATTTTGACAATCTTCAAGGAAGGAGCTCGAGCGTGTTCTCATGCCACACTCTAGATCTGAAAGCATTTTCAGAGTTGATAATACTCCAAAGATGCAAAGAGCCTTTCATTCCCCTTTTAACAAGCTTCGCTAGAGGAGGTTGAATGCATATCTGGAGTTTGCTATTATTCCCGGTGAATCAGCCAACCTATCAGTCGAAACGGCAACTCTACCAGTCCACTGTTGCTGTCCTACCAAGCATTGATTCCAAGCAACAGTATCAATTCAACGGCCACCTGAGTATTGCAAGGCTCTTCTTCCACTGTGCTACATGTAGAATTAGGAAAGTGATTTCCTTACATACTGAAGTATTTTTTTTATTAACCTGAATAGTGTAGGGGCTTTTTCCTTCAAGTACCTAACTTTATCTCTTATCATAGTTTTTATATACAATAGAGACACTGATGCAGTGTGGAACATGTTTGCAACCAAATGGATAGTCGAATCATTTGTCAGGGACAACAAAATATTCGATGAGCGCATTCTAGATTTTTGGGATTACACTGCTTTTCAGAGCCAGCTGTCAATCAGTGTCGACATGAATAATCATATCTTGTTAGATTAATCAGCTTACTCGGATATATTATAAATTTCTTGTTCGTTTAATGTTTTGCCACATTTATCTTTTCCAAGTTTGTTATATGTAAGGTGGCCAGCTGTGGCAAAATGCATCGTCTTTTTGACAAATCACTTTCATTGGATAATCAGTCGATCAACAGTATTGTGTAAATAATGCATCGACAAATGACGCAGCTTCATTACCCGGTGTTCCACTCCGAAGATTTCGAATCGGTGTGATACGAAGGCGCACATGGCAAAGGCAAATGTCTCTAGACAACTGACTTGAATCATCGCTGTCGTGATGAAAGAGAAGCCGTGATATAAGAAAAAGAGCAGATTCAAAGTAATTCCAAATCATAACAATTCAGCTAAATAAAAATTTTATAATGGCCTAGTGAAAGGTGAGGAACGTAAGAAAGATTCACGCATAGAACTGTTTTCGAATTGTAAATTGTTAAGAGCAATCACAGTCGTTGGATGTACGCGCAACAAATAGCCAGCTATTAGAAACGATTTCTTAAGAACACCCTTAAGCTTGATCTGCTAACTGGCAACGTAAGTAATTTAGTCCAAAATCTTTCTCAATAACTGATCAATTAATCAAGCAATTGCTCAGCTAAATAATACTGATGAGATTCCAAATAGCTTCTTATTGCTTCTGAGGAAGCATGGCGACGGTTACATTTATAGCTCACTGTAGCAGCACTAGAATTCCAATTTGTTTTCTCTTGAATTGTTTTCGCAGGGCTCATAGGAAAATTCATTTTTTGGCAGCACACAGAACTCCTATTTAGTGTTATTAGTAGCTACGTCAGATGAAAGTCAACATAGTAATTTTTTCCTTACCTTCATGACAATTCAAAGAAGAACATTTTTGTTGTAAAGGAAAATAAGTGTGAAGAAAGGGAAAGAGTGGAAAAACTCAAAAGCTCTAATGTTTAATGAGATATTGGATGTGCAAAACTCACCCGATTAAACAACTAAAAGAAGAAAACAATCTCGAAGGTTTAAGATGAATCAGCAATAGATATCAAGAAAAAGAAACCAAAAACTACTGTTCATAATAAAAATGTTGGAGATAGTGATACGTGACACACTGATATACTATTATCAGACTGATTCAGAAATTCGAACCTTTTCGTGACGGAATGTATCCATTTTGATACACGATTTTCTGGAGGCCTTTCTCGATGAGAAAGAGCTTTTTTATGAACATTCAGTAATTATTTGATGGTGTAACTCTTGAGGATTCAAATAACATGTGCATTTTATGAAAATCCTTTATTATTGCGTTGTAGCAGTGAAATAATCATGTGCTTTGCATTCAAGTTGTGTTGCTTACACGTCTCGAATATGTGGACAGCTTTTCACTGGACCTTTGGCAATCATTCGGTAGTCCAGATCTCGACGATTTCGCTGCGAAAATTATTTCTCGATAAATTTCACTTAACTGCTGCAAGAGCAAAAAGAATATCACGTTTCGAACTCGAAGTAGTTAGTCCAGCTCTTAACATATAGTGCGTTTATTTGGCAATGTGGAAAAATGTTTGTACATATAGAATAATAGGGCAATATCTCTTTCACAATTTCACTACAAAAACTAATAATGATCGCCCGCCTCTCAAATGACACTGTGAGCAGTGAATTCAACATCCGCCTCGAGAACGCGCGTTATTTGAGAAGAGCGCAATTTCCGTTATTTGTTCAAGAATATTCTTACCGTTTCAGGGATTCTTCGTGGTGTTTTGGATTAGAATTGAAGAAGAGACTTTGTTCTATCGTTCCGTAAGTACAAACTTTTCTGTTCCACATTGCCCAGTAAGACCGCTGTTATTTCCACGTGACGAGCTAGCTACTTCGAAGTGCAAAACGTGATGTGCTTTTCACCCTTACAGCGCTCTATGTAGACTTTTCTGAAAACTAATTTTATTATAAGAACTTCTGGGAATCAAGCTTCAAATGACTACTGTAAGTTCAGAAAGCCATCCACGGACCCAAACCGAAGCAATCAAATTAATTTTGAACGCAATAATATTTTCGATGGTACCTCGTGAGTACCCAGCCCCCACGTTTAGAGTCTGGCAAGCTACACGTTGGGTATCAAAAATGCCAAGAACAGTAACAAATATGGGCCTGATTCCCCTGACCCCGAAAGAGCCCCTGGTACGGCAGCGCCAGGTAGGACGAGTACGGAGAGGCTGCTAAAATCTCAGGGCCGAACTAGGCTGCCAAGATCGAAACGGACTAAAATGACGATCTGTACCTACAATGCAAGAACCCTTGCTCAACAATCCGCTGTAGAAGATCTGTTGATTCAAGCAAGAAGAATAAGGTACGACGTCATTGGCCTGGCTGAGACGAGAAGGCGCCATCCTTTTCACGCTGTCTATGACACCGGAGAAGAACTGTTCCTTGGAACATGCGATCGCAGAGGTGTCGGTGGCGTTGGCGTCCTCGTCAAATCGAATTTGACCGTGAACATTGATTCGTTCGAACAACTAACAACCCGCATCGGACGATTACGGTTGAAACGATGTGGTTCTATGCCGGCTTTGACCATCTTCGTTGCTTACGCACCAACATCAAGCTATGACGAAAACGAAGTCGAAGCGTTCTATATGGACCTCGAAAAATTCTTCAGAGAAGATCATACATTCTTCAAGGTCATTGTCGGAGATTTTAACACAAAAATTGGACCTAGAAGAACGTCTGAAGAACGTCACATAGGGACCCACGGACTAGAATGGAATGAACAGGGTGAGAGGCTATCCGAGTTTATCATGACGACCCAAACCATCCATGGTAACTCGCAATTCCAAAAGCCTCTCTCTCAGCGATGGACGTGGGAGTCTCCCAATGGAGAGTACCATAACGAAATAGATCACATCATAGTAAATCGAAGGTTTTGCCTGACCGACGTCGCTGTTGTTCCCAAGTTCTACACGGGATCAGACCATCGCCTCTCGCGCAACGTTCCGATTTTCGAGGAGAGGAGAGAAAGCCGCTAAATTTAAACAACGAAGTCCCAGAACTACCATAAACTGGGATGTATTCAAATCATTAGTCGGCTCTTGGGAAGATACCGTTGTCGACAACATCGACGAAGAATACGATCGACTCGTTGAATATCTTCACGTTAGCGCTAAAAAAGCCGAAAGTCCTAAGGTAACGAAGAGACGCTTGTCTCCGCAGACACTCGAGCTGATACGTCAACGTGGAATCGCACGAGCCGCAGGCAACCGAAACCTTACGTCCGAACTTGCGAAACGATGCAGAGAAGCGATAAAAGAAGACCTTAAAGAGAGAAGAGCAGCAGTTATGGCAGAAGCTGCAGAAGCTGGGAAGAGCATTCGCAAAGCCCAGCGAGGCTTCGCCAACTATAAGACCAAGATGATTGCACTCCGATACCCTGACGGGACACTTACAGCTTCCAGAAGGGCTATGGAGAAAATCATCCACCAGTACTTCTCGGATCTCTTCGCTAGCCATGTTCTCTTACCGTCATATAAATTGAAAGAGGACGAATATGTCGTTCCACCGGTCCTTCCTTCCGAAATCCGACATGCTATATCGTCGGTGAAAAACAGAACAACACCCGGTCAGACAGGATTAGACCAGAACACCTGAAGAACCTGCCGCCAGTTCTCATCAACACCCTGGCTCGGCTCTTCACTCGCTACCTGTCAGAATGCAAGGTCCCTATTCAATGGAAAACCAGCAAGACCGTATTGTTGTTCAAAAAGGGAGACCTTCACGACATAGGCAATTATCGCCCAATCTGCTTGCTGTCCGTTGTCTATAAACTCTTTACTCGAGTCATCCTGAACAGGATTGACAGAACACTGGACGAAGGACAGCCATGCGAACAAGCAGGGTTCAGAAAAGGATTTAGTACCATGGACCACATCCACACGATCACAAGACTCATTGAAGTTTCGCGAGAGTACAAACAACCACTCTGTCTCACTTTTATCGATCTGAAGAAAGCCTTTGATTCAGTGGAAACAGAAGCGGTTATAGAGGCTCTGGATAACCAGGGCGTCCCTACTCGGTACATAATGATCCTTCGTGAGCTTTATAAAGATTTCACGACCAGAATATCTCCATTCTACAACAATATCACCATTGACGTAAGAAGAGGGGTTCGACAAGGCGATACAATATCGCCAAAACTATTCACTGCCATCCTACAAAACGTCATGCGAACATTAGAATGGGACGAAATGGGAGTGAAAATTGACGGTCGACAATTAAACCATCTTCGCTTTGCTGACGATATCGTTCTCATAACACCAAACATCAGCCAAGCGGAACGAATGTTGACTGATTTCGATAACGCCTGTGGAAAGATCGGTCTTCAACTGAATCTAACGAAAACAATGTTCATGAGGAACGGATGGGTTTCTAATGCCCCATTCACGCTCAACGGAACGACAATTTCCGAATGCTCCAGTTACATCTATCTAGGTCGTGAAATCAACATGATGAACGACCTAGCCCCAGAGTTGAGCAGGAGGAAACGAGCGGCTTGGGGAACGTTTAAGAGCATCGAAGATGTAGTGAAGAGGACAAAGAACATCCGACTCCGTGCCCACCTTTTCGACTCGACAATTATCCCTGCCCTAACGTATGCAGCAGAAACCTGGTCGCTACGTAAGCAGGATGAAAGATCACTTGCCGTTATCGAACGCGCAGTCGAAAGGTCGATGCTAGGAGTATCTCGTATTTCGCAAATGAGACAAAGGATCCGAACTTCCGACCTACGTCAACGATCGAAAATCAGGGACGCCGTTCTACATGCCAGGATATCGAAAATAAGGTGGGCCGGACACGTGATGCGCTTCAACGACAACCGATGGACGAGAGCCGTTACCGACTGGATTCCTCGGGACGTCAAGCGCTCTAAAGGAAGACCACTGACCCGTTGGTCCGATTTCTTCACGAAAGCGATGGAAGAAAGATATGATGCTCAGCGAATTCCTAGGGCAAGGAGGACCTACTGGGCTACTCTTGCTCGCGATAGGAAAAAATGGAAGAGTTGCTGGTACCCGCTCGAGTCACTCGACGATCACGGACGACAGTGACGTGTACGCGCAATAAGAAAAGCCTTTTTACAAATTGAACACATACTAAAAACTGTCGAAAACTGAGCTTTGAAACGATTGCCAATAGTCAGAGGAGAAAGGTTTTTCCAGCGCAAAAGGCTTTTGATAATTCGTGTATCCAAGTGCATACATTCTGTCCAGAATTAGAAATTCTGTATAATTCAAAGCTCTCATTATTTCATGAAGTCTAGAGTGCAGTAAGTTTTGCTACGACGGATCCACCTGGTCCAGCTCCTCAAATGCTTGTGAATTTAATCGCAGGTCATATCAATAACGACAATCCTGTTCCGTGTAGTCGCACTCGTCGGCTGCTTCTCTATCAATTCACTTATTCAATTATAATCAATTATTTTTTGCTAACATCACACATTCCTTCCCTTTGCAAGTTTAAAGGAAATATTTGTCAAAATTGTTGACTTTGTTTTCCTAGAGACGGAGAAACTTTATCGTTACACGTTTCTATTTTACAGTGCACAAATTGCGGATCGCTTTGAGTCATTTTATACTACCGCAACTCAAGAGAACTACAAACGCACATGTATTATGAATGGGACATGATACATAGTTCTCCTCTACATATTTTACGAACATCTGTGAATCAATCTAGACCGAAATGTAAAATTCACTTAATTATGAAGTTTTGTTTTACTCATGCTCAAGTACACGCATCGATTTCAATGAGTTTAATGCGAAATCGGTGCCACCGGCGTTCTTATTTGGATCAGCACTATTCACACAAAGATATTGATGTTTTCTCCCCTTCCCAGAGAGAACAGAAATTCATGGAATCAATGGAGCGTTTTTACTTGATCCTTTTACAACAAGACAAATTGAATGCAAAGGTAATTGAGCAAAGAGTTCGTTTAAGATGACATGTCTGTGTCGTTTGCGCTTCTTGAGTGCTGCTTTTGCGTCCGAAAGTTCAAAAAATTGACTTTTATTCTCAATCCTTTGAGATCTGCAGTTGTAACCGATTTTGAGGTCCAAGCTGAATTCCACAAAACTTGTCTATATATATATATATATATATATATATATATATATATATATATATATATATATATATATATATATATAATATATATATATATATATATATATATATATATATATATATATATATATATATATATATATAGTTCTCGGTGAAGAAATCAGTGCCTGTGGTTGGAAACCAGCTTCGCCGCTAATGTACTAATGTTCACTTAGGCTTATAAATTAGAATTCTAGTAATGAATCCTTGTTGAAATTATCCAAAAGGTAGAAGGTAGTTATCCAGACGGTAAAATGAGAATAGGAATAGTAAAAAAAAAAAGAATGAATAAGAAAAGTCTTTTTGTGGAGATTGGTCAACAGTTCCAGGAACGTGGAAACGGTTTAAAGACCGATGCGAGTAGTACTAGGGCTACACATTCAAAATACTCAATGAAGTAAGTACGAATATAGGATTTTTTTTGAGGCAATTGTGAGCGATCTCACTGGAATATCACACAAATTTGAGGCCATTTACTGCGTCAAGTAAGCTGACAACGTCAATGACATCTATTCCTAATCCTGACACTACCCCACCGAAAAAGTACCACCAATTCATTGCGACAAACTTTTGATAATTTTGCTATCTATTCTGATACTTCCATAAAATGAACTACATCTACAGAACGAAATCCCAGACAATTCTAGTTATAATCCTTATAAAAATTGAAGAGTAAAGGTCCTCACCTTCGCAATGATGAATGATGAGTGGATACGATGATTGTATCTCATCCAACTGTTCTTTGGAAAAACCTTCAAAATTTCAAACGACGACGTCTATCAGAAAATGATACTTATAAATCTAGGATCATTATAGCTGTCTCCTCCAAATTTGAATTGATTTTTGATTTTAGTGCTAACTCTTAGGCTAAATTCAACCAAAATAATGACATCTAAGCATTAAAACTTTCAGTTCTGCGTAGACTGCAGAGGAAAATTCCCTCTTAGAACATCAGATGTTGGAAAAAAAAAGTACTGAGACTTATCCAGTGTAACAAACCACCGGCAAGAGGAGGTGCTAAGCGAAGGAGTTCTCTCAGGATTTCCCAAGATAATGTGCCTAGTATAAAACTGTAGAAACTAAAAACAAAGAGTGTAAAACTGCAAGACCTATTTGTAGTGTTTTGTTACATTTTCTAACCAACATTCGCGCACCTTATCACTGTCCCCAGAAGTAACCTACAGTGTCTCTATGCGATCTCAATAGGGATACCTGCCATATGACAGGATCTCAAAATGCGAAGAGTGTGAAGTTTCTATCCATAAGTTCAAGAATATTTGCACGAACACCACTAAAAATACCGGTAAGGATGACAACGGATAATTTCTGCCGAAAACTGCGAAAAATCAACCATATTATGTCGAATGTTTCGTGTTCATCAAGGCACTGAAGTTCATTGGACAGAGACGATGGCAAATGTAGCAAGGTAGTTGATGACAGCTCACGTTTTAACATTTTGACATTGCTATTTTTATTCATATGAAAGTTTTAAAAGCGCATGTGGCGCAGTGGTTGGAGGTGTTCGGCGTCGCGCACAATGTCTATGGCTCGATCTCGCGCTCACGGCTCACCACGCCATCCATCCTTCCGTGGTCGATAAATCGGTGCCAGAGTGGTCTCAGACTTGTCTGGGAGGATGCGCAGCACTGACTCGGTTCAGCGGGAGGCTACCGAGAGTCATTGTAAGGCCAGATATGCATTCAATCACCTCAAACGAAGGTAAAAATTGAGGTCGAATGTATGGCGCATCCCTCAGGGATTAATCAACGCCGAGAGCCTTATCCTTCTTGACCTTTATAAACATGTTGAAATTGGCTCATTTGGGTGATTTTGAGTGCCAATGAAATCTCTGCCAAGAATTCAATTCTTCTCAGTACGGAGAAGAAATTCCCGAAGTCTTATGTGTTCGCTTAAAAGCGAAAAATTATAAAAAGAAAAAATGTGTGAGATTGCAATACAAAGGATATGAATAAACTAAAAAGTTTTACGTCGTCTCATCATCGATAAATATGCGTCATAACTCGTGCATTCAAATTGATGCATAAGCTAAAACTAACCCAAGCTACTTAAAGTTTTTTCTGCTGCAGGTTCAACCTATCTGGTTTCCATGCCAATTCCTGCTCTCTAGATTATTACTGTCGGCAGATGGTTTTTGAGAGCCTTGAAAGAGTCAAAAAATGGCTAAGAAAAAGACTAACCTGGAGATGTAAGACAGAGGGAGATAAATCTGATATGATGGCCGGAACGTAGGAGTCCGAAAAGGGCAACTGCGGTTCGAAGACTAGCTTGATGTTTTGATTTTGTTATATCTCAGCATCCTTATCCCTGTACTACAATGTAGTTAAGCTTCTACCTATACTAGATAATATTTTTTACAACTTCATGGAAATAATAGACAGAAGAATTTCGCTAAAAATTGATCAGACATTCAATTTCTTTGCAAACGTTGAAAAGCCATTTGAACATCCATTCGAGTTCGTCAGGATTCAGAATGCTTCAAAAAAGCCCTGCTTCCACTACCACTAAATTAATTAGGTCAACCTTATGCTCAAAGCTAATGAAACTTGCCTTTACGATCGAATCTCACGACGATGTAACTGATCATTATGTCATTTCGGGTAAAAATCCTTATTTGCTGTTTAATTTCAGCGTTGTGTGGCAAAGTCTACTCTTTTCTGAAAGCTTTTCACTTCAATACCATCATTTCAAATTTGTGGGCGTTCCATCCAAAAATCTATACCGTTTTTTTTTCAGGGCATTTTTTGCCTCATAGTTGATAGAGAACAAGAATACGGCATGTCTTTGTGTCAATGTCATGCAATTTAGTGAAAA
Organism: Parelaphostrongylus tenuis; assembly: GCA_019055375.1. NCBI lineage: Eukaryota > Metazoa > Nematoda > Chromadorea > Rhabditida > Metastrongylidae > Parelaphostrongylus > Parelaphostrongylus tenuis. The sequence continues at coordinate 129,175 of JAHQIW010006036.1, read as the reverse complement.
GCTGGTATAGCTGGTGCGATTTTACAACTGGTGGCCTTCAAATGTTCTGCGAACGATGCCTTTAGTAGTGGCAATTTTAGATTTATGCACATCTATGTGTACTTTTTCTTTTTTTTATTTCAGAAGGATCGTATTGACGCTGACACGAATATCTATCGTTTTGATCACAACTGCAAAATATAAAATTGCTTAAAACTTCCATAAAACTTAAAGAGACTACTGCTATTTAGGAATCAGTGGCTAACAGAAGACAGTAGAAAACTTACTTTCGAGAATCTCATTTTTCCTACCCCTTTACACTCCTTCGGCTCGAGTAAAGCTTCTTCCCCACTTTTTCCTCAAAAAATCCCACCATTGTTTCAATTTAGAAAGGAATTAGATAAACAGAATTCTGTCGCGAGTTACAGTGCCTTTTGAAAGGCATCAATATAAACATCGGCAATTGAAAAGGAGGCTGGCCCCTTCTTTGAAGAACTGTTGCGGCACTTATCCTACGAAGGCCATCCTGCATTTTTCGTCGGCGCCCTTCGTCGAGTCACCTTGACGCGGGCGCCAAGCCGGCTGTTCAGCTTCGAATTGTAATCCTCATAAGACAGGCCGGTCACGATGTCGTGGGTTGACAGCGTTCTACGGACCTCAAAAGGTACAACACGTGGGCGCTTCATTCTCTTCTCCTGTTGCTGTTGCTGTTGCTGTTGCTTCTGCTGCTACCGCCTCCGTCATTGTTGCTGTGTTACCGTGCGACCTCCTAGCAGCCAGTTTGCCTGTGTGCGTTTTCGGTCGCAATTAGAAGGCGTCTATCCAGTTTGACGAAGATGCTGCTGCCTTTTGGTTTTGATGTCGTCAACGTCTGCTGCTCACCGGAAAGCATATGAGCCAACATTGTGCTTCCGTATGAACGCCACGCAATACTACGCATAAATACTGTCAGCATAGAACATTCTGATTTCATTGTGCTTTCTGATCTTGCGTAACATCACGCATGATCTTATGAACGCTTGCTTGACGCACAACTACTGCGTTTGCCATATTCACGATCTTTAGCCAACTTTCCCACATGTTCTCATATGAATCCTATGAAATTTTTCATTAACACTTCAGTCGTACAAAAAATGTCCTTTTGCTCCGTGAAGATCTATGGCTGTCGTTAACACCACTCCTAAGTGTGTCAAGTTTGGTATTCCTTGGTGAATTGTCAGCCTCCTAGTAAAGCACTACTTAACCAGCTTATTTCTAAATTGTCTTATGGAATATCCTAATCGATTCGCGCTCATGAAAAATCCATCTGTCCATCATTGTCGTCGGCGGGTTCATAATCACGTTTTCTGCCCACACCCGTGCCAAAGGCGAACAACTTCTGCTCTTTCAGCAGCGCCAACTTCTTTCTGGCGTTGAAAAACGCACCAGTCGCTTTAGATGTGCATAATATTCAAATTGTTTCTAAGATTTATTCTTTCCCTCCGTAATGCCTGCAAATTAGAGCTTTTTTATCGTTTGACGAGCTGAATGTCACAACTCGTCAATCGTTGCAGCTTAACCTCTTTCTGTATTCCTCTCTTCCAACCTGCCATTCTTAAACAATATAGCCACAGCTAATGCATTTATATAGATGTCCTATGCATTTCAAAGGCAAAAATAAACTCGTTATTGTGATGTTATCCATACTTTAATTTGATTCGACACTTTCCCACATCCATCTGTGTCGACCAATTTTTTATTGTTCAACTACAACAGGCCGTCCATTGACCGCACCTCTTATTTCCCCTTCGTAAAAGCCTGTTGATGATCGTAAAAAGCCGTGGTTGATAGCAAAGAGAGCATAAGAGTCATTATCAAATTTAGGTACTCACCCATTTTCCTCTTTTAGTTTGTTTTGCTAACAATATTGTTTATGCTAAGTAGCCTTTTATAGAAGCTAAAACTAAATCGTGCCGCTCGCATGGTTTTAGCTGGAATTGCAATGCAATCTAAGCATGCTGTTGCCGATTTCAGAGAACAAGAAGTAAAAGCTAAAGATTTCAAAAAGTAAAAAGACAGGCGCGGTGTATTAAGCTACTATCGCTAGTGCTTTAGTCGTCATTCTTTTCAACGTTGTAGCTTTCGAATCCAATGCGAAAATTTCCTATTCGGCAATCGTGTTCAGAGAACAATTAGATTGTTGTCAAAATAAAGAGTGAAATGACTAACCATACGATCTACTCCTTATCTCGCTTTTTTTGCTTGTACTGACTCTATGTGTTCTTGCAAACTATGTGATATAGGTGTGAGCAAAGACACGTTCGAAATTTAATAAAAGTATACTCGCTTAACGCTATTAATGCTTTCTGCGTTGCTTCCATTGAAAATGTTGAAAATGCGAATTTACCTCTTCAGAATAATTCCATGGACAATAGATCTCTCTATGTTTGTTGTTTTACAATAGACCTTTTTTCTGTGCAAAAGTACGCCTTTATTTGATAAAGTGCTGGAGAAGAATTCAAGAGAGTTCATGAGTTCTCTTTTTGTAAAGATTGTTGTAAAAGAAGTCTTTAGATTTTGTTGTCGCCGATCATGAATTTACGCTTCTTCGGTTCTGTAGTTCTCAAATCTCACTTTTATTATCAGGTTAACCACTTATGATTGTTATCAGATAAAGCTAAGCAACCTATGGCAACTTGAAGAGACATTCCACCTACGGTCCCTAGTTTAACACTTGTTCCTACGACATCAAAGCTTTGGACGGCTTATCGATGAGATAAAATGGAAACCTCCTTTCGGCATAGTTCAGTAACTTTTCCATGTAACTAGTAACTCAGTGCTCAAAGTTGTCTTACAACAGATACGTAGTCGTTGATCCGACCTGTGCCTCGGACTAGTCGGCTCTTTCCTCCGGTCATCAATTTGACACCAAATTTTTTTTTCTTAGAGGCTAAACAATGTTGTGTTACAGTCGTAGGCCACCAGAAGTTACTGTTTACGCAAGATGTGCCTTGTGCCTGCCATGTTACAACGAGAAACAAGTGTACGATGCTTCCATAGGGGATTGATCAATGCTAAATGCTTTATTCTCATCGTCTCAAGGATGTTACGACACATGGAATTCGAATGATGCAGCGACCATGAAAAAAAATGTTCAGTGAATGACAAAAAAAAACAGAAACCGACGAAGAAACTTCAAAAAGATTACGAATCAAATGAAATATAAATTAAGCCATAAAAATTTGTTCTTGATTTTTTCTTGCCAAACATCAAGAATCATGTGAGCTCTATCGAACAGAAATATTTCTACCAATTTTTCCTGTTGCCCATATTCCCAAGAAGATGATAAATAAAGTAATACTGTCCAAACATCTGAAAAAAAAGCTAGACTTCACATTTTCGTATTATTTCTTGTCAAAGATGTGCAGAGAAAGCACTTTCATCTAAAATGCTTCGAAAAGACTGAATAGTAGCAAATCAAACTGAATAATCGACGTTTTTGTGATAAAGGATGAAGCTCTCGGCGTCATTCAATCCCTGAGGAATGCATATCGCATTCTTCTTCAGTGTTCAACAACGTTTGAGGTGATTAGATGCATATCTGGGCCTTTACAATGACTCGCGGTGGCCTCCCGATGCTCTAGTCAATACTGCTTATCCTCTAGGCAAGTCTGAGACCTGTCTGGTACCGATTTAGCGACCCCGCAGGGATGGTTAGCTTGGTGAGCCATGAGCGCGAGATCCAACCATCAGCCTTGCATTTAATAGGTGTTTAGCAGATAAAAGCTTCGAAAAAATGTACAAGGCATTTTTGGAAAACGTCGTAACCTCTGTCACAACTAGTATCTCAAGTCGAGAAACGGCTTAGATAATTTGTTCAAAAAGGGAAATTTTCTTGGTATTTATCAACTATTAGAGAATGAACCGTAGATTTCATCTCATCAAGCATCGACGAGATGATTCAAAGCAAATCTAGTCTAAACAGTAATCTTCAATGTTCTACCGATATGTGAGGTCACTGCTGTTATATTCCCCAGAGAAGTCCGGTACCAAAGGAAAACTTGGTGAGGCCGTGGTGCTGGTATCAAACCAACGAAAGCAATATATTGAAAGGCAAATCTAAATACTGCGTTGAAAGCTTCTTTTGATTTTTAGAAAATTATACATTCATGATGCAAAAGGCGCAGTGACTATAGATGCTGCTCAATGCACTCGTCTCTTGTTCAATGTTACATCGAACCAGCCAAACTCCAATCACTCCACACAGTCCCAATCCTCAGTTGTTTCTTGTGGAAACGTGGTGGTCTTCAAATACTGCAGCTGAAAGATCCTAGGACAAATCAAGTGGACATCACACGTACCATCATAAAGGCGATTGAAAACATAGCTGGCCTGCGCATTGATTTGTGGTAATCTTATCGAAGTACCATCTCAGTGTGTTTATCATCCTGAATAGGTCTGGTAGCCATCTACTTTCCTCGCAAGGACGGAAACTGCCGTTTACCGAGGTGCTCGAAACAGCGCCACACTTGCGTCACAGAGCCCTATCAACCACTGCGCTGAACAAAATCCAAAGATACGTCATAAAACTGAAGAATGAACTATACACTGTTGACTATGTTCGGTTACTTGTTTAATCATGGAGATAGCTTCGGTAGTTTTGATCTTTCCGGACAAAAACGAAGAAAGAATGCCCTCTTTTGTTGGCGGCGTTGAAGTGTTCTTGTTGGTGATCTTGTATCCTGAAAAAAAGCTACAGAAACTGTAAACGACTAGATATTTCGGCGAATCTCGTCGTAAATCGACGAGGCAGCAGAACAGCCGGTTTATGTGTGCATTTGATGGATAGACAATCTCCACGCACTCCGATCGCTTCCCTTAGCTGTCAGTTCATTCAACGCGCCTTCGATCATCTCATGCACTACAATCAATAATAAAATAAGTTCGTAAGTAACTTAATAGATGTATGAATCTCAGAAAAATCTTCATCTACTATCGAAATGTTCCGAGATTTTTTTTACAAAGTTCAGGGTGAGTACAGAATACACAGATGCACTCTAGGGCGATTAGATCCGTGTGGACGATAGGAAAAAAAAATAGATCGCTCGACGCTTTAGCGATTTTTGATGCGATACGTAACGATTCTGTCCAAAACAAAAATAGTTTTATAAGTATAACCTCAAATATTTTCTTATATAACGATCTTAATCGTAAGATGTCTCACGTTCACTCACTTATATCTACAGTTGTGCTTTTCATTTATTTCACGTCTATTCTCGTTTTTTCCCATTCGCTTTGACACGCACTTTTTTTTGCTTCAGCAGTACATTTCTTCACTGGAAGATTGATGATCTTATTAGTAAAATCCATCGTGAAAGTATTTGAAAATACATAATGCATTCTTTCGTTTTTTCCTCAATGTCTTTTTCCTCTCAATCTTCATTGTCGTAAAGCAAAGGTCATCTCCTCACAATGCTTTGACTTCTTATCCCGCACATTCAAATTTGCTGACGAGTTTTATCATTACAGGAAGAAACCTCAGCAAAATGCGAATCCGATTATGTTTGTTATTAGCTGTCAGTTTAGTGGATGCACAAAATCTCGCCAGTGAGTTGCATTACTTTGATTTCAAATTGCCATCTTCTGTTCTACTCAGTTTTATTCCACTTTTTTCTGTGTTTTTCTACTGTTCAATACTTATTTTTTATTCCATTTTAGACGGTCTGCTTGTCGATGCTGGATCGAATGCCGGTTTTGTTTCAAGAATTAATCAAAAGGTCTCAATGAAGGACTGCTACAAAATAGGCCGCCGCTTTTTTAAATTCTAATCTTGTTACTTCGTTCTTAACAGAGAAAAACGATTGACGAACTTTTAAGGGATTCGATCTAATGGCCAACTATCTCGGAGAACGCGTACGAACATTTTTCGATGCCGGTGATTTCATATTCAACATCACTGCTACCGCATCGTCTGATGTTGGTCTTCAATATAACTAGATAGTAAGACAAAAAAATAAGTATAAAAGAAATGAACAAACACCGGTTCATCTTCTTACTTCATTTAATCTTTACTTGAGAATGAGACAAATGGGTCTCCCACCTAAGAGTCGTTATCATTCTGTCAGTCCTCCAGAAAAAATCCTATTCATTCGCACAGTTATTGAGTAAAAAATTGGAGAACATCAACAGGTGGAAGACCTAAGAATTAACGAAAAAGGCGAATGAAGTACAAAAAGCACTTATTTTGATGGATTATAAAATCAATCAATTCTTTTCATATGATAATGTTAATAGGATAGGTATCAAGGATTGGAAAGTTTGAATACTTCTCTATGAAGCAGTAGAGTGTCTTCAAGATAATTATAAATTAGTTTGTTATTCAATTTATTTTTATGCTTTGTGCTTAGACACCTTGGAAAGGGCGTTGTTTGGTTTAATGAGCTCATTGTTTTCATTAGTTTTATGTTTTGTACAATTGACATTATGAAGAAAATTGACTTAATCATCTGTCGAACGACTGAATGTTACACTATGCGGCAAAGAAGAGCGAACAACATGTATAAGCTGAAAACGCGGACCAAGATCTGCAAAATTCACTGTGATGATCTTGTATGATCAAAGACAGATCAGTACTTAAAAATTATGCAGAATAATTGTATTGGAAAATTTCTGTTGTTGAATGATTGGCGTTGATTTGAGAGTTTTACCACTCACCGATTATTTTTTACGATTGCATTGATCACTTTTGAAAGATAAATTCCTTTTAAACGGCAGAATTAAATTAATTTTACTATGATGTAAAGAATACAATCGCTCAATATCGTTATTATCAAACATCAGCTTACATAATCGTCGATTTATGAAGAAATACTGATGAAAAGGGAGATGATGGGAATATTTGCAGATGACAATCACTTTGTCATCGGTTCGAGTTGCACAATTCGATCCAGCTACTTTTGCGTCCAAAATGATTGTACTGCCTGGTAAGGGAATCGCATGGCGGGTAAGTTCTATGAGTTACCGCATTCTACTCATTTAACTGAAATATTTGTCATCACTGTTGCCATCGCTTCTCTTCCTCATTAATATGCTGCTTATAAGTCACTTAGCCACTACTCTTAGTATTCTTCAATTGAAACAATCAATTATTTGGAAATCCAATATTCTTTGCAAGAAAAAGTCAGCCCTTTAAACTTATCTGCGAAAAAAATGCTAGCAAGGCTTTGTATTCAGAACACAGTACTCACTATCCCTTCTGTACTCAAGTTCACCGTCTAATAACTTAACATGGAATCTACAGAACCTATGACCACTACAAAATGTTCACTGGATTATTTTACATCTAGAAAACAATTTTTGACACATCTTATTCCTTGTCATTGTGTGGGAACCTAGCCACGGGTAGCTCACCAGGCTTTTCGGTGGCATTTATTGACTTCCTGAGTGGGCTTACTAACGAAAATGTCGAAATCGCTCTCTCTCGGAATGACAGAGCGCCATGAACTTTCAGTTGCACATCAAATTTTCATACTCATCAATACTATCTGCCAAGAAAGGCAATAAACCCATGAGCTGTCTCAATTCATCCATGAAATCATCTAATTGCTGTTTTATGCTTATATTTCTGTGTGAGGTCTGTTATGCCCATTTTTTGCCTCAGAAAGTAGAAAACTGTCCACTGCAGTGACATCATAAATTCTTCAGAACTTTTACTTTCAAGCTGGTTTTATTTACTTTGCTTTACATGGCCCCTAAACACAATTTGCTACGCAAATCCCAGCACATCTTGCATTTGAATCATCGAATATTCCATGAGTTACTTCGAAAGGATATCCTCTCCCTTATGCGTGTCGTAAATTGCTAATCAGGACGATTTTTCTTGCAAGCATGAAGTTATCGCAATAAGTTAAGGTTTAGTCGATTGATTTCAAGAGTGATGTGGAAGAAATCGACTAGCGCATTGTTTCGCAATACACAGCATCGTTAACCATTGCGCTATTCCGCCCTCCTTGTTGCATTCAAACAGAATGATTGAAGTGCTCAAAACATTTTGCACAAAGCACATAGTGTGATTTTTCGTCAAAGCAATTGACATGGTAATCTATGAAGCTTTCATATCCGGAACTATTAACTGCAACCGTGCGAAGTTGAACACACGCGAAACAAAAGCCGAATGGAATCAGCTTCTCACTCCATAGCGATGTTTCTGAGAAAGGTGATTAGAAGATGTGACGCTGACTGCATACATTATTTGATGTGTCAATGACAAAGTCAGAAGTTACTAGTGTTCAACTTCTTGTCGCTTTATATATTGGATCATGGTTTCCTTTCTAGATCAGGCTTGTGACAGCTTCATTTTTTATGTGCTCGAAGTTTATTGCGTCAAACAATGAGCATTTTGTTAAGGGATCAAATTTAAACGTGACCGTTATCACTGCATTCCATTTGAGCACTGCAAGTGGAGAGCTGACCGGTTCATCACCGCTTTCATTTGATAGGTGAGGCATGAGGTTTTGGCATGAGTAGTATAGGTGTTTTTTTATTCGGGAATCTAAAGAACAAACGTCGAACTACTTCTTTGGACTGGTGTCAATGCTGACGGTCATCTGAGAACCGATCTTGTCACTTGCAAAGTAAGCCGAACATTTTTCGAGACATTAAAATGTATGAACTACTATTGAAAGTTTTCTACGCATTATTTAAGGTCGCTGCCAATAATATCGAATTCACGTTGGCAGCAGAAGACAAGGCAATCGCCAATTACCTACCAGTTATGATGCATTTTGTTAAGGAGCGAATTGAGCAAGTGAGAGAATGAGCGACTTTCTCACGGATTTTTGTCTAAATGAGAAGCATCTGTCAACAATCTTCGATTGTATCTCTGTAACAATTTTCTCTAGAATTTTTCTTACTATTAACACGTTGGGAACCAGCGCAATGTTTCACGCACTAATGGCTGCGCCTCGTATCAGGCGAAAAATCAACGTGGTGCCTATCGTGTTTATATGATGCCGAACAAAGAAGAAGCACTAAGTTTTCTCGATCATCCTTTCGCGATCTAATCAGTAGTCATAACTTTACAATACTTCAATTTTATTTGTTGCCTACTCTCTCAACAAAGTGCGGTGTGAATTACAACGATTTGATCTTCAAACTCGGCGCTACCCTTTCCGGAGGCTCATGTGTTACGCACTTGATTGTGGATATCCTTGATATCCTTCATTTTCCTTTTTCTTAACTATGTTTCTACCTTATTGGTAAAGGCAGTGATCGAATGTGGTCAGAGGATAACGAAGCAAGGACCTTGATGGTGTGATGAGTAAAATATGTGACCCCGAGAAGGGTGATAGCAAGTTCGAAGCCCGTCTGAGGTTTCAAGTTTTTCTCGTATCTCAGCATTCTCAAAACTGCTTTTCGCAACTATGATTTCGCCCGCTAACTATTTGATAACCATATTTTCCATTTCAAAAATCGCGTCTTTTCGTACATTTATATTGTTTCTATGGTGACTAGTTCGTTCGTTTTATCACTTTTTTATATTTTCAATCTGAGCACTTGTTAGGTGATCTGTCCGGCATTTCATGCTGAACTCATGCCAGTGGTATCGAATAGACTCATGAACACACCAATGAGCGCTGCTTTGTTTGAACATTTCTTCGTTAACTATGGTCTTTTGAATTCTGTTGAATATTCTGACGAGCATGTCACGTTGAGGCATCGTGGCAACGCCTTCGGAATTCTTCGTCAAGGTGTGTTTCAGGCAATGTCTTCTGTGATATAATTGTTTTGAATAGTGAACAAGGCCTCTGAACTCAGGTAGAACACGACTCAATGATTTTCGACTACCATTTCGTGCTAATTCATTAGTGGAAGGTCAATCAAGTGACAAAATGATTGACTTTGTCCTATCAAACTACACAATATCTAGTCTATTGTTTTGGATGGACCAATACAGGTAAACGCTACCAAACCCTTATTTTTTGCTTTGACTAGAATACTCAAATCCTTCGTTTTAATATCCAAAAATTCTCCTACAATTAGCGCTGCTTCCCAGACTCATTGTGATTTTTAGAAGTTTCTCGAATTTTCTTACTTAGAAGCCATAGATTGTTTGACGAAACTACGCTCCTTTCTTGTTTTTATACATTGAAAATGATGTCACTGAATGAAATATGTTGAACTTCAATTAAGATTGAACGCTCCCTCTAGATTTTCTGTATAACAATGTAGCCTTCTGTCACAAATATTTCCACATCGGCTTGCAAAGTGACAGGCAAGACGGCGATAGATCAGTGAAGTTAATACGATTGCTTTCATTATCGTTTTCAGAAAATTCGATTATGAGATTAGTAAAACTGCACAGAACAATTCCGCTATAGCTGGTTACCTCAAAACCGACTGCCCACGTGATGATATTTGTGCCGGTACACTGTTTCCAGGTACTTATACATTTACTCGACTTTAGAAACCCTCTTAATTACTTTATCAAGGAAAAAATAAGGCATGAGATTGAATGCTCATGCTCCACAACTACCTTTGCTACATAAAATCAGTTCCGATTATCAATTAAAATAGACCAGTGACTGCGTCCGATTAGACCTAAGATTGTTCTTCCTACCAGAGTTTGCGAAAGAATTGAAAGAAGAGTTTTTTAAGCTCTTGGACAACGGTTTCCTGGCGGAGAAGTAATTATCAAATCGCATACAATTTCCTATCCTCGGATGATCATCAACGACGGAAAAGCCACTATCTATATAGACTCTCGTGTAGATGCATTCGTTCAGGTGTCAACAATGAACATTTTTAATCGATTTGTAGATAGTCTCGCTCTTTTGAATTGATATTTTACTTATTTTTGCCACCTCAGATGAGAATTTTTTTTATTTCAAGCAAGGTGGTCGTATTCGCCGATTTCTAACATCAGCGATGGATGCTGAAGTTAAACTAGAAAAGTTACGTTTAATCTACTAATCATTTTTTCCTTTTGCCATTTTCATTGTCAAAATTGTGTTCCCATCTTTTCTTACTATTTTTTTCAGTTCTATTATACGTGGTTCAGATTTCTTAAATATTCAAATTTTATTTTTGTTAATCCTTAACGACCAATAGTTAAAGAAGAAAAAATGCCGTAGTGTGTGAGAAAAAAGGATTTTTCTGATACCGATATGATGAAAAAACGTTAAAATTCTCAAAAACCAGGGTACAACCTTGTGCTTTGGAAATGATTCAGTACTTGTTCCATCTATGCAGCAATAGAACTTGGGTGTCACTAACAAACAAATGGAGAAAACATGCTTTTGATTTCTATCTTTTCCCTTTAGGTGAGATTTCATAACTACGTACTTCATGCCGACATGCATATCGAACGCTTCAAAATTCGGGAGGTTATTTTTTTCCGCATTTGAACTCTTAAGGAATTAATTTTTTTCTCCTCATTATTTTGGCTACTTTTTGAAGGTTGCATCACTAGTGGACGGTATTGACGAAGGATCGTTAGAATTTTTAGTGAACGCGCTTACTGAGCTGATTCTTAATGAAGACATGGCGAAAAAATTGACCGGAGGCGAGTTTTCCGTGCTAGTTCTTTTCCAAAAATGAACGAAAAAATTAAAAAAATTGAGGTATTGTCAAGTGCTCACGTAGTCTCGACGAAAACTAAAGTTGAAATCTTCAAGTATACTGTGAGGTTGGAATCTGATTTCTTTACACATAAAGTTGTTTGCAGATGCAATAAGAGCAGTAATCCTTTTTACTTTGTTTATGGTAACTGGCTCACACATAGGGCGGCAAGAATTCCAATACATCATTTTTCATTCTGAAATATCTATCAAGAAATGATTATCTCAACTTCTATGTGTAACCCTTTAATGCATCTCAATACACTACTAATGGCTGTCTGTCGATTCGATGACTCTTCCTGGACCGCTGAAACTTTACATCTACTCCGGATACTTGAAATAGTGCGAAAGTTTTATAGTAAAGTAGAAAATAATTGGACGACTACATTAAGCCCACAACATTCATGTATAGGCCAGACATGAACTCCATTAACTCCATGGTGATACGGATGGAGACGGATGTTTTCCACATCTTTGAGGATCAGCCAAAACCATCTATTTTACTTTTTGTTCGTAACTCGTTCTTTCAGGTATCCATTTGCCAATTATCTTCGATTTTGAGCAAACGGCGTCGGAAGTGGTTTTGGAGAAGGATCGAATTCGTATTTCGGCTGACTACTGTTTTGGTGACGTGTGCAAATCGGCGACGTTGTCCGAAAACAAAGACAGCATCGTCGACTACTATGATGTTGTCCAAGGCTGAATCAGAAATGGAAGTAATTTCATTCACACTACGTCATCTCGTGAAAACTGTGCCTGACTAGCATAGTCAACCTCCAAAATACATGGAAAAATAGTAGGTGTACTCATAAGCAGAGAAAATGAGCTAAATCCAGCACATTGTCACCAATCACCATTTATTGCGGGTAGCGCTGTTGTAATTCTATAGTCCTTAAGAATACTGCCGATATATGTATGCATGTATACAAGTGTACACATAGGCGTTTCTACATATATCGCTATGTCTGTATATTTAGTCTCTTTCTTAGTCTTTCATTTGCTTTTTTTAATCGAGTCTTCATTGACGTCAATTCTTTGCATGTGCATGTGTGTATTTGTGCGCTGTTGTATGTATGTGTATGCACGAGTTTCCGGATGTGTGTGTGTATGTATGTGTGTTTGTCTGTTTGTCTATTTGTTCGCCTATCTGTTTGTCTGTCTGTCTGTCTGTCTGTCTGTCTGTCTGTCTGTCTTTCTAACTGTGCTTGTGCGTTTGCTCGCCTTTTCTTAGGCGTAATACTGTTGCAAGAAAAATAAACATTGAAGTTTTTTTTCTTATATGATCATCCGTGCACATTCCAATACACTGATTAATAAACATTCCATGATTTAAGCTAAAAATTCACTATTTCAATTTAGTTCTGTTAAATATCGATGTCTAAGCGTCACTTGTGAATAGAAGTGATTTTGAAGAGATAAATTCAATATTACAATGCACTGTTGGGCTTACAACTCCAAATTTAGAAATCAGTTTCGAAAAGGCTTTTGAAGAGCACGAAAGCTACAAAAAAATGCGTTCAATCGGAAAAACACCTCTACAGAATTGCATATTCACAAGTCTGGAAAGTTCAGACATTTGTTCCAGCAATTTTAGAACAGAATCGCGCCCTTCTTTCGCCTTTTTCGCTTCTCAGCATGTATTTTATGTGATCGGAAGCGAATGTTAAATCATTTTCACCACTGAAGGAACCCTGAGAAGATTTTCAAAAGAAGTATGACGTCTAAGCAGGTAAAGGTGGACATATGTATTTTGGAATAAAAATGTATATTTTCACAAATTTGCTCACTCTATGGAAATATGGGTATCCCAGGCAATATTAGGTCGTTCCGTAAGTTCTCGCACTGGAGCAATAACCAAATTCATTAAACAGAACTAAATCAAATTGCATGATTTAGGTGTCGGTCAATTACGCAATTTCTTCCAAAGATTATGGTATAAACTTGCCAATACTCGATTTAGGATGGAGCTGTCGTGGAAATGAATTCGCTCTCTATTCAGACACGAATAGCGCGTAGGATATTGGAAGCAAAGCAGTGCGCAAGATTAATAGAGCTTGGGGCGATTTTACGGTTGCCGAAGTGATGCCTACGAAGTGGATCGCGAAGTTCAAAGCTGAAGAGAATAGTCTAGAGGATCAGTCGAACTTGGCCGTCTATAGAAATTTCATTAATCTTGAGCGCTGCTTCACTACCATTTTTCTTTACGCGTCGTTCATGTATGAGTAGCAAGCGAATTGGTTTCACGATAGCTCATCTTAGATCAAGTGTAGGTTGATTGTGTACCAAAATGTTCGCACGAAAATGCGCAGCTGAACGATCCAGAACTTTTTAATTTGAATTACTTCTCATTAGTAAATTTCGTGTTAAGTGTTCTAATGCCAAATTTATGGACACTTAATAATACAATTTTTAAGAATGTTTGAAGCCATACCCGTGGTAGGTACGCCAGAGTCATACAAGCGCGCTTCGGATGTCTTGCGCTCCTCGTCAAAGACCTACACCCCACATTAAGCCCTGCATTCTAGCTAAGAGCGAGGCGAATTGGTGACGGCACAGTGCACAATGACACATTCGCCTTACTCCTTGCTAGAATACAGGGCTTAATATGGGGCGTGGGTCACTGACGAGAGGGCCGAGACCTCCGAAACACGCGTGTATCACCTGGCGTTACCAACCTCGGGTCTTGAAAATTATGTTGAGTGTTTATTGCAAGGTTTTAAGAACAGTCGGTGTCTTGGGCATAATAACAGACTGTGTGATATGAAAAATCATAGTACCAAGAAGGAGAAATCAAATAAAAATCTCCATCCAAGCTATGTCGATCTATAAATTGCACACGATCGTTAGATTTTCAACCTTTTTCCACAAAAAAGCTATTTCAACCAGCTCTAGGTCCTAACGGACCTTCTATCATAATCCATGCCATTTCGAAGCATACTTGTCGCTTTGACATTTTCCTTGTTGCAATACTTCTCCGCACCCATTGACGATCAATTGCTAAGGTTTTGAAAACTAGCAAATCTTTGTCATTATCTTACTACTTCGTCCTTACTAACTTGTGGCAACGTGTTCAGTAAACCGCTATCATCACGTTGATGCTGTGTATTCGGCATCTCCTCGAAATAAAAACAAAAAGCGAGAAGCCTCTGAATTGCAAAAGAAAATTACTGCATAGTTTTTGAACTCTGTCATTTTCATCTTTTCTGCAAAAGGGGAATGATACGCGAAAGATCGCGATAGTCTTAGACAAAATTTCGTAACAGCATCAGTGGTACTTATGCCAGCATTACAGTGATGTTGCCGTTAGGTGTTACTCAATATCTCCAAAGGTTTATCACCTTATAGCGGCTAGGTGTATCTGTGTGACGGATTGCGATATACAGCGAGGATTTCCTCCCTTCACAAAAGGTAGTCCTTCCAGACCGAGAGAGAGTTTGACGTTCCTACTCGGATGCCCAGTTAAGAGTTGGAATCATAGTTGGAATTAGCACCGTCTTGGTATCAACTAACCGCGAAGAATTTCGTTGTGATCTGCAAAGCTCGGCAAATGTCTAGCCCGACTGCGCTTTGAGGATCTCTAGCTAGGCTGACTTTGCGACTCTAGGAACAGCTGTAACTACTACAGCGAAACTTTGTACAACACCTCACACATTGAATGCTTCTGTGTGCGACGTTGAGCGGTGCAAAGACCGGTGAGAAGCCATCAAATCTTGAATTCAACGATACCTCATTGAAACGGACAAACAAACTTTTTCACTACACTACATACGAATTCTTACTTTGCACATACCGCACCAGGACAGTCTCCGCTAGAGACTGATCTATACGCTTCTATTAAGTTTGCTGACCACACCAAACACTGTGTAATCGTCTAGGAAAAACAGAAATGCCAATCTACGAGAATTAGACAGCTATCGTCATTAATAGAAAAAGTTTTCATTATCTCCATTACAGTCACTTAGCATGAAATCCTATCATCTGACTGTAGTTCTTCTCCATCTTCACCGACAGAAAAAGTCAGTATTGGCAACCGGTATTGGGTAATCTTTGTACAGCTAATAAGAGTGAATTTGAAACGCGCTCTACAGCGAGACAGAAGAATTATCTACAGTGAGAAGTTCTTCTACAGGCTGCTGCTGGATAGTTCAACGCCACATTAGGATTGACCACTGAAAATGAGTGCAGGATAGCAAAATTCAAAATGAGGAATGAGCAAAATCGGAGGCTGTCTTAGACTCCTGTCCGTAGCGCGTCTGTTTTATGAAAACTCATTTTTCGGGCGAAGAGATGATCGCCGATGGACTGAGAGTATCCATTCATGCGGGTACCCATCATATTTTTACAATCAGCAAATAGTGCCTCCTTCAAGACCTCAGTGGTATTTGAGCTCTGTACGAGATCTGAAATAAAATTCTTTCCTTACTCTCTCAAATTCTTTCCTGACTGGCAGACAGCTAGCAGAGGACTTGACCAACCAGTTAATGAGACAAAAATTTCAGATCACATCTTTATTACCATCAAGAAATTGCTCAAAAAAAAGGATGGAACTGCTGCTTTACACTGCTACTGCGCACTTAACTAAATTTGCAATAAAAGTCAACTATGAAAGTTTCTTACAAAAAATATACGTCGATATAAGCGCAAAGAGTATTTGAAAGAAACTTAGATGCGATTTAGTCCGGCGGAATATTGTCGAGATTTTCGTAATTATCATATTCGTTACGCCTAAATAAACCAAAATAAAACCATTATTACAACCTGCCATGACATAAAATCAATAACGGAGAAGTTCCTACCATTTTTTTTCTCACAATCCTCGTTTCAGACCACAGGACCCTCACTACAAAAGATTCACTCGAGATTGAGCCCTTGAAGTTTAAACTGCGTTACAAAGCATAAAAAGAGGCACAGCTCCAGAATATAGTTATCATCATCGACTCCTTTGAAGCTAGAGATTCCAATTTGTGCATACTCTCGAAAGCTATATAAGAACATATCTTTGGAAAAGAAAGTTGGTACCTTGTGAAATGCCTTACTTTTTGAGAATGGTGGTTGAAGAAATTTCTGTGACTACTGTCCAATATGCTTTTTGAGTGTACTTTCCATGGTGTTGCAATGGTGTTCTGTGCACTTATCAAGGATCTCAGGTGAAACACAACCATCTAAGAAAGCAAAATTCTAAACAATTCCTTTGCAAGGACTACATCCAAAGCGTGTCACGGGTCATTGAACCCTTTCGAAATATCATCTGCTTCTTGTGTTAACCTTCATCAATTGTAAGGATGCGTTTGATAAAGTTGAAACGAGTGTAATCCTTGCGCGTTCGTCGACCAAGATGTAGACACGTCTTAGATAAGAACATTAGCCGACTGCTATCGAAAATGCATCAGAACAATGCAGTTTTTCCGTCAAGCTCTCACCATGTCCACAGAAAAAGAGGTTCGACAAGGCCACAGTACAAAGTCAAAAATGTTCACTGCTTCACTACAATGGATGATGAAGTCGCTCAATTGAGACAAGAAGGCAATATTGTCTCTACCAATTTTGTTTGCTAATAGAATGGAATAATAGCGATGCTCAATAATCCCAAATGATCTCAACGATTCAGGAAATGACTGGATTACGCATAAATAGAACGACTGCTCAGTTTATGGTGTGATTGTGAATAAATCGAATTGGACGGTTCTCTCATCACGGAGATTACCTCGTACATGTGAGGTGGCTGTTGAATGGACATGTAAAAGAACATGAAGGACGAGCAGTTAGACAGAAGGACTAGTGCACCATAGGTAGTATTTGGGACTCTTAAAATAGCCACCGATTTAATAGTGGGCCCTAAACGCTGCGTTCACCTTGCCAACTTCAATTACGTCAAGTGACCTGTACATCACCCACAAAGCACTTAAACAAAGTCTTCTCGTATTTGATCGACACTTGCAGCGTATAGCAGGTATAAGGCAGATTTACTGGGCACATAATGAGAAGAACAGATGGCAGGTCGGCAGAAAGAACACTGTAGTAAACTCCAGGATACAAAACATCCTTGTTGGTGGCCACAAAAACGATGAGCGGACGTGTTTAAGATCAACGTTAACCATCTGTATCCTCAAATGGCAACAAATTTAGTATTGAGGAATGGGCCTTGCGTACATCACCATGATCGAACAGACCACCACTATGTGTGAGAACTTTGTGAGATAAAAATAAATGGAGACTATGGTGGAGCCCGCAGTATCAGTGAAGGGCCATGCGAGTATCCAAAATAGTAATTAGCAAAACACTATAACGTTAACGTAAAACTTCAAAACGAAAGTTTCGCATATTCTGTGCGTTTATGGACATCCTATCAATTGTGATGGTCTCAACAAGTTTTGTTTGGTTTTATCTTTTTGTCGCTAGATTCTGAAGTCGCCACTCACCTCCTTCTTTTGGGACCTATCTGATGTATCTCTAGGCGAATCTGTTTTCTATTTTTGCCCCACATATCATAAAATCAAAAAAATTTGTTGGATCTGATTTCAAGTTGCTGAAGTATTCAGTGATTTACCATGTGAAAATGACAATGTGTAGTACTTTAACTGCGTAGTTTCTTCGCGAAAATCCTCAATTCTCTAGTAGGCATACTCAAGGTGAATGTTCGATACTTGCTGTTGTGTAGACCGTATAAGAGCGCATCAACTCTAACTGACTGCAAGTAACTTAGTGGAAAAACGGTAAGCCGCTCTTTAATTTTCATACTTTGGTTGTCGTTTGAGTAATACAGACCTAAGAACATAGATACATCGGCAATATAGGGAAGGAATATACCTGTATAGTATAAAAATATTCAGAAGCCCTGATAGAAGATCACAGATTGAAACAGCGAGCAAATGTACTATAAAATTGGTCTGCATTTGGGAAAAATAAATACAAAGAGAATATGATTGACTGGTTATGTTGAATGGAAAGAAAGTCGGTGAGTCTATATATTATGGCGCTCTGTATTCGGCGTTCAATAATTCTGTGCAATGATTGCCCGCAGTTAACAAATTACCATCAGCTGATGATTAAGTTCTTATCATAGCAGATCACTATCAGCGACTGATTTGGCAATTAATATATGCTCTATCCTGCAGATAAAGCGCCCCCAGATAGGGTGAAATATGTGCTCGAATCTCAGCTGACGCATAAGTTTTTGCACATCACTCTAAATCACTGGGTATATTGTAATATCATAAGCGGTCAAATGAAAATGATTTCATTTGATAATCAATATCCTATATCTGTCAGCATAAGTGGGTTCACTGTCGATAGCGACTATGCACTTTGGTGTCAAAACGGGCTTCGATAGTGCAACGATTGAGCACGTGCCCCTGTATAGGGTGAAATGTGGGTTCGAATCCCAACTGACGCAAAAGTATTTACACATCACTCAACATCAGTGTGTAAACAACTTCCAATTTTACAAATAATCCAAAGATATAGCGTTTGACGTTCATAAAGTGAGGATAATCCATGGATTCGACCTAATCAAATATCGTATACCTATTTACACTATCCGATGTATATGCAAATTTTTTCCGTCAGACATATTTATACTGAATTTGCCGACCATGGAGTGCTGAAAGGTAGATGAGCTTGGAAACCGAATCGAACCAGAGATCTTTATAGCATTTGCTATAAGAGACCTGTGACCACTGCTCTGCATGCGCTTCAATGACTTGACAGAGGGTTAAAACAGAATTTTATAGCAAACGATGCATGTAGATGTTAGAGCACAGCGCCCGTGAAATCTTTTGTTTATGGCTTGCGGCTGCTTAGGTATTCGATTTGCTCTTTGGGATTCTGCCATCGTCATCTTGTTATGTATCATTGATGCTAACTCATGCAGACACTCCTCAACGACCCGATAGACCGCGCTAGACGAAAGGAGGCGATTCCAGCCGATTTTTTTGATCTCCACTTTTCTTTCTTCAATCTAAGCTTCCTATAAGCACATGAGTTCTCAAACAAGGGAAAATTATGTGAGCTTGTGGGCTTTTTGATGTATTTTCCGTATAGTAAATTCGTCTATCTAAATATCCAGTGATAGCCAAGGTGTTCTATCATTAGAGGAACAGCGAATCTTTCGTAACTGAGAGCTACTGGAAAAAATTAGATAGTCAACTCGTTTGCAAACATTTGTTTCTAAATCTTTCTTTTCATTCAATGAGCTTTTCTTTAGCTGCCGGACGCTTTGCATTATATCACGAGAATGATGAGTTATAAACAAGGCAGATAACATAACTTGTTTCAACCCTATAGTTAGTATTGAAGCCTTGCTGATAGAATGGCAAAGTGTAAGTATATTGAACGTAGTTGGCGTAAAAAATAACAACTGAGTACTTGAAAAGCGCATGTGCGGGTTCGAGGCCCGCTTGAGAATCGGAGTTTTGTCCGTATCTTGGCATTGTAGTTTTGGCATTTAACATCGAACCCTCCCATAAGAAAAGAATCGACTGTCAACTTCAGAAAGAAATGACTATACGATCATCCATCGGCAAAGAAGGAATCCCTCAGTATCAGCTGAATCAACGCTGAAAGTTCAAAGTCTACCTTTGTTGATGGATGTGAAATAACAACTCGAATGCAAGATGTGCCAAGATTCGGGCAATGCGCTTAAAGATGAAAATTTAAATGATTCATGCTGACGAAAGAGAAAATAATTTCCTGCTATTATGGAGAAATATTGATTGAAAGATGGCAAACTTCCTAGTGTTACCAACTAGTTTTTGAATAGTTTTCTGGTGTGGACGTGAAGACCTTCTTGCAAGGCTCTCTCGGCATTCCAGTGGGAACAGCGTTTCACCAACTTTAAGCAAATGAACAAATTTCTATCATCATCTAATTTTGTGTACTAGGTAATTATGCTGAAAGCTATTTTCGGAGATACCTTTGGCCGATCGAATGTGACTCCTCTCTCCCAAATGCCCTTCGACGGATGCAGTGCTATTATTGTAATGCCTTCTCTGCAATTCGGTTCTTTCAGGTTTTTTACTGGCTCTTCAGAGAAGTCATGTCTTCGCACTCTCCGATGGTTTTGAAATAAATCCGGCCATTGTATATGATGAGAAGGATTACCATACCGCTCGTTTAGAGTGTTTCTTCAAGAGGACGCTCATATTTCGAAATGCCTGATAACTACTTCTGAGCCATGCATGTAGTATGTTATAGGCACCTATACAGTGGAGCACACACGAGTGTTTCCACCTTGATATCTTCGTCAGTTGACACAGCATCTAGTAAGGAGGTTGGGCTCCCCTCAAAAGGGATTGGCTGAGACGAAAGGCACCGGGTGTAGAACGTGAAATCACTCACCTGGTGGTACTTGTAAGTGGCACGTCTGCGTCTCCTCTATGTGAGAAGATTGAGTTCCCCCCAAGGGGATTGCCTGAGGCGAACGGCACTATCCAACTGACGAAACTGTGAAGGCCGAAAACACATGTATTGCACTGTCCAAGTTTCCATAACAGACCGCGTGCATGGCCCGAATGCAGTTATCAGGCATATTGAAATTTGATTCTAGTACCAAATCAAATAATAGACCATTTTCCGAAGAGTTCGCGCCGCAAAGTCTCTTGAGAATATACTAATGAGTGATTACCAAAAGAGTAATAAAAAAGCTGCAGCAGAGTAAGCGATCGACTAAGAATGATATCATGTATATCATCATGGCCTCGGACAGTTTACCTAGAATTCTGTGATTCATATAACACGCAGAGTGATTTTATGAATAGAATCTCTTACCACTCC
Organism: Parelaphostrongylus tenuis; assembly: GCA_019055375.1. Lineage (NCBI taxonomy): Eukaryota > Metazoa > Nematoda > Chromadorea > Rhabditida > Metastrongylidae > Parelaphostrongylus > Parelaphostrongylus tenuis. Next base: position 107,828 of record JAHQIW010006036.1, on the reverse strand, counting down.
TTCACAGGCTCGTCGTAGCGAGTAGGTATTTCATTGTATCAACACAATGGGCAAGGACACATCGTTGATTTTCTTGCAAAATTTCTACCTTGAATTGAGTTCTACATTATTATCCGAATGCTCGACATAGAGTGTTCATCTGTTTCACCTGTCGTCCCGTTGGTCGTCGAGTGACTTGAGTGGGTACCACCAACACTTCCATTTTTCCCTATCGCGTGCAAGAGTAGCCCAGTGGGTCCTCCTTGCTGTAGAGATTAGCTGAACAACATATCTTTCTTCTACACCTTTCGTGAAGAAATCGGACCAACGAGCTGGTGGTCTTCCTGTAGAGCGCTTGATGCCCCAAGGAATCCAGTCGGTAACGGCCCTCGCCCATCGGCTGTCGTTGAAGCGCACCATGTGACCGGCTCTCCTTATTTTCGATATTCTGGCGTGTGAAACCTCGTATTACTATTCGATTAATGAATTAGGAAAGATTACTGCCGTCGCTTTCTAGTCAACGCGTTACAAAGTAGAGGCAGATGAGGGAGCGAAGGCAAAAAAAAAAGAAGGAAGCTCTATCAGTATATATAGACGTTAATGAGTAGTAAAAAGTAAAAATATGGCTAGTAATTTGACAACTGTTCTTTTTTGAAAATTCACTTGTAGACAGTGAAGTTTTTTGTTTGGCTTTCTCACGTCACCCAATTTCTCCTTGATGTTTCAACTATAATTTGCTTGCTCATGAAGGCGACAATCGCTCTCAAAAGATTTGCAGTTTTGGTACTCGGTGATTCAGCCATACATTGGTGTGCTTTGTTTGACCCTTCGGAGGCAGTGTGCTGTGCTTTTAATACTCGAACTTTAGAGACCTTTTCAGATGAATGCAAACTTTCTACTAGACTTTCAGCAGTAAGTCGATAGCTTGAAAAAAAACGACGATCCAAATCATCGCTTGATCTTTAAAAAGGTCTATATTTTCTACTCACATGGCATCTGTGATCAGCTTTTCAGGCATTAAGTATTTATCTGATAGCTTAAAAAGCGACGAAAATAATGCCGAAATTGTTTCTTTCTTTAAAGAAAAATTTCTTAGGGCACTGCGGTGACAAAGAAAAGTTACATTTCGCGCACAGAGTAGTCAGTCCATCGATCAAACTTCATTTCGGGTTTACTGCTACTATAAATCAAAAACCAAAACATTACGAGAATGATGAAGCAATATCTTTTTAAAATTCTACAGAAGTCTGAGCTTCTAAGATACGTTAATCTCGGGAATGTTGTAAGTTAATAGGTTGGGAAAAAGTTCCGACAGATTGCTTGTAACTTTTTTGAGTGTCGGCCATTTTGTGTTTTGGTTTCATTTGAAAGTCTGTCTTCTCCCGTGTTGATTAGTATACAATTTATCTACTTATTTCAAGATGGAGTTGACAAGAGAGAAAGTTAGGTTGTTGATGATGCACGAATAGCTGTTGCGTTCAATGCAACGGTGGCAACGTGAACAAATCAGTGTGGCTCGGGGCGATGACACAGTTAGCAAAAGTGCGTTGTACAGGTGGTTTAGAAAGTTTGACGAAGGTAAAAAAGTTTGGAAGATCAGCCGTGTTCAGGTAGCCCAAAAGAAGTTGATCGTTGCCACCGCTGCATTTAAACCCAACAGTCATTTGTGCTTCATCAGCATCCTAATTTGCTCGCTTGTTAAGTCCATCTTGAAGTAAGTAGATAAATTATATACTGATGAACGTGAGAGAAGACAGGCTTTCAAATGAGCCTATACAAAAAATGGCAGACAACCAAAAAAGTTACAAGCATTTCCTCTCCTCAACCTATTATTATTGAGCTAACACCATATGAGGTGTGATTTTTTTTTTTTTGTTAAAGTAGCAATATTTCATCGCACGGAAGAGGTTGTGCACTACAAGAAAGCATGGAAAAGTGTATAGAAAAAATGGAGACATATAGTATTAAAAAGCCCTAACTATTTTTGACTCGGAAAAAAAACACTGTTCAAATAACGAAAATTGTGCAGTGCCTTTGCGATTCGCGCTGCGCGCAGAGATCTCACGATGCGCGAAGGGATAGTAAAATCGCGGAAATCCTGTACCGCTCATTGATCATTCTCGCGGAGCTTTCCAAGATATTATACAATAGAAGAAAGATATTGCGAGGAAGTGCCATAGAAACTATCGTCTACTTGAGATTGTGAGATAAGCACATTGTCTCTGCTGCAACCAGTTGACGTACACGCATAGAGCGACCTGCGCCGATTCGGCCAAAAGTTCATAATATATGAATGAGAAGCATAGGAAAACTTACCTCAATTGAGCCAATACACCCATATTATTTTAATCAAAAATACCCTCAGGTGAACTCATATCACATGTGAACTTATGCCTAACCTTTCCCAAAAACAGTGGCTACAGCTTGATATAAAAAGCCCAGCGTTTTTAATGATCTTCAGACGAATTAGACTTTTCAACAATAGTTTTCAGCAAAAAATGGATGCGTTTTTGACGCTGGGTAAATTTCAACGGTCGTGATAGAGAGTGCAATTAATTAAGATGCTGTGAAAAAATTGGAATTGGAAGTAGGTTGCTCAATAGCGATCTTTCCTCTATCAATACGCACAAGTTAGCGCCCGTGATAACCTAGGCTTTCTATCCCTTCGGGGCACAAGTTTCGGCACCAGACTTATTTGGAAATTCCATTTTCATTCCGCAGTCTCTGCTCATCAGCATGGCTATATCACCATTCAGCTGTATGAAAATCCGTAAGCCTCCAGTAATTACCGAACTTGTACGCAGATGCAAAGATTTTCGTGATTGAAGGGTGGCGAAAGGCGAGGACCACAAAAGATATGCTGAGATCCCCGTAGCATGCCTGGTCATGTAATTAGAACATTCAAGTAAATTTGGTTTGCCCCATTATTGAAAACTGCAAAATTAAGCCCTTTATCAGCATGTAAAAGAATGTTAGTAACTGCGAATTTGCCTCTCACATCTTTTCTTGACAACATCGATTGTCTGGACGAAAAACTTTCCCCTCATCTCTTTTCAGTGACGGCGAAGAGACCGAGTCAGGCTAGTAATTAGATGACGAGAATACGAGTCCCCGGCATCACGGAACATTTGATGATTTTTATGAGTGACTGAACAAGCTCGTCCGCTGTCAGAATTGTACAAAGCTATGGTAGTTTTCTCCTATTCGTACCCTTCTTTAGCCCTTTGTGAAAAACGCATTTTCACTTTTTTTATCGTCTTAGTATTTACTAGGTAGCTTAAGTGTTGAAGATTTTGAAGGCGTTTTTGAAATAGCTTTCATACTACGCTGTAACAGTAAAAAGAAAATGCTAATCTACACTCAAGCATTTAACGCTGGACACAGCCTTTCTTTCAAAATTTCAATGGCTGTTTGATATCCCAAATCTCAACTATTCCAGTAATATGCTTAGTTTTAAAAAACATCTTCTTAGTGAATTACTATAGTTGAAGAATATTGGGTTTCGCACTCTGTGCGCACCTCTTAAGGGAAACCGAAAACACTTACGAAGGAAGGACAAGTATTCTTAAACCATTCTCGAACTCAAAACCTGACCCTGTCACAAAACTTAGACTTGTAGCGTTGCTAAACAGTTTGTGAGCAGAACTGAAACTTTATTCGATATCCTTACTTGCACCGACGCTTGGATTGTATCACGCCATGCTTTTTTAAGAGCTTGACTGCCTTTTCTCAGTATATGGTAGAGTAAAAATGCTCGAAAATAGAAAAATTCAATGAACAGCAGGATACGTTTAGAAGGCGGTTGGGACGCAGTATCTCAATGCCGTTTGTTGCGAATGTTCTGAAAGCGCGATGGCTCAATGCCAATGTTGCTAAATCCATCCCCATATCTGAGCAGAAAATGCGCGCCAAGAGCGACCCAATATTCTTTTTGTTCTGCAACGCACTAAGACGTCTTTTCCAAAATTAAGCATATCATTAAAATTGCTGAGATTTGTGCTATCGAGCGGTTATTGAAATTCTGAGATGAATGCTGCGTCCAGCAAAAAGTAGTTGCAGCAAATATGCAGCACAATTCTGTTCTTATTGCTACAGAACGCTAAAAGATTTCTTTTCGAGAAGCAAACGCACCATTGAATTTATCGAGATTCAAGCTATCGAATGATTCATGGAAGGCGATGGCTCGTTGCCAATGATGCGAAATCCATCCACATACTGGTGCGAGGTATGCGCGCCGCATGGGAAACGCAATCTCAATTTCAGTGCTGCAGCGGGACAAAAAGTTGTTCATAAAACCAAAAACTTTGTTGAATTTTTCAAAGGGAAGTTTTGCTTAGCGAGAAGTGTTTGAGTGTAGAATAAAATTTTATTCTTACTATTACATCGTAATATAAAGCCTACTTATACATTAAATTGTGCCGCTCAACATCTTGAGAATTAAGCTATCGAAAATTTATTTGAATGTCCGGAAAGGACAAAAAAATCATTTGAAAAGAAGGGCTGAGAATGGACGCGGATAGGAAAAAGTCGCAAAACTTTCTTTAATCAATGACACTTCTAAAGGCATCCACAGTCTTCGTCTTACGCGCGGTTTGCAAAGCATAGCAAAGTGTAAAAATAAAGGCCGACTTTCCTTCCCCTATAGCATAGTGATCTATAATAGTGAATCAGTAGCGGTAATGGTAATCAGTAATAATACGCAATAAACATTGAGAATTTTATTGTGCACTTTGCTAGGTGATAATGACACCGACTACTGTAGGAAAGATTGCTTGGCGAAAACAAATCACCATGATTGAATATTTAGTATATTCACAATCCTGATAAAGGCATCGTCGAGTGAGGTTCTTCATTCGGAGAGATGCAGGAGAGCGAATAAGATTCTAGTCGAACGAACGAAGATGAACACTCACAACAAGATCAAATGATTGTGAGCATTTGACTTGAACAGGACGCAGCACCTCGGCCGAATAAAGTTTGTTGCGAACGTCATAGTATTAGTCTAGTAATAAAAGGACAGCAACTTTTCATTTTATTTATTTATCTACACACCTTCTCATCACATATTGTACCACATTGAGCATCTCTTTTGCTTTTTTCGGTCTTTCACATCCTCCTTATTCAGAGGTCTTCAAAACTGCATATGAGTTTTGGCGCTCACCGAGATTTTCTCTTCTTTTATGAACCGCTGAATAATTGTGTAATTTACTACGTTGATATACTGTAATTATTCCAGCCGAATCATAAGTGGAGCTATTGCTTTTGTTTTTGGATCGACAAGAGCTGTTGCAGCAAAGCACCTTTACGTATCGCCTATGTGGGAGAGAACTATTAATTTAAACAACGACGTCACATGCATTCGTATGTTGTCGCTTATTCACAACTTCATTTTTCCAAACAGAGACAGCATTTACTGATTCGAGGAAACATATTTCGGACAACTTTTGAGGTTTTTTTGGCCTACCTCTAAAACTTCGTAAGCATCTATAGCTTGCTTTGAGCCCCAGTTCATGCTACATTTGTACGCCCAAATGATTTATCACTAAACACACACACTCACACACACACACACACACACACACACACACACACACACACACACACACACACACACACACACACACACACACACACAAACACACACACACACACACACACACACACATACACACACACACACACACACACACACACACATACACACACACATACACACACACATACACACACACGCATACACACATATCTGAAGTGGAATTTAACAAAAAACCAAGGGATTGAAAAATTTGACCTTTTGAGCGCTCACTGACTTCTTTTCATTTTGTTTATCCACTCATGAATAATCTGCGTCCTGAAAATCTGTTAATATTACTATTTGAGCTCCTTGAAACTGGTACTCTGCGAAAAAGCAACACATAAATGCCCAAAATCCACTTTGATTGCTTAATGGGATAGAGCCTCGTAATTCACGTTTTAAATATGCTCACTACTGTTCTACTAAGTCAGACTCTCATCGTTGTTATTCCAACAAGGTGGCGGCTGTCAAGAACGAAACTAGACAGAGATTGAGCTGCTATTTTATATTCTAATCGACATCCGTAGGTGTGCGTATCAGCCATTGTTCTTCAAGCGAGCTTTATGAACTTAACAGTCGCTTTCTTCTTCACTCTTTTGATGAAAATTCAATGATTGCCTCCCTGTGTGACAGCGCAACTGAGAATAGTCCTTATCTTCTCGCACTCTGTCACATTGAGGGTTTTCAACGTATTGAGATTATGATGCTCGTGAAGCTCTCGCAAAGAACTGGCAGTGTTCGTTCTTCTTAGGTCAGAATTACCTGCAGCATCTTGTTATGCATAATACTTTAACGCTAATTATGCCTCATACATTTCGTTCCAAGTGTTTTTTTATGGAAACTACGTTCAAATTTCAATATGCCTGATAATTATTGTTGAGCCGTGCATGTGGTTTGTCATGGGCACTCACACAGTGCAGTGCCCGCATTTCAGCCTTGCAACCTCGCCAGTTGCGCAACGCCTCTCGTCTAAGCCAATCGAGTGTACAGCACTGCCCATTTAGTGATACCTTTCTCTTGATAGCTCGTGTAGAGAGTATTTTTGCGATTCTTATATGTAAAGGGGTTCTTCCCCGAAACGGATTGGCTCAGACGAAAGGCGCTGTGCAAACTGACAAGGCTGCAAGGCCGAAACACGAATATCGCACTGCTGTAAGTGCCCATAACAGACCACATGCATGGCTCGAAAATAATTGTCAGGCATATGACCCTTTAACTATGAGCGCCTTGATTATCTTGCCGCACTTCCTGAACTCCTTGGAAACCGTTTTTCTTACGCTTCCTTTCCGCGTTCGCAATTTCTGCTATAAAATTCTACTTCCCTCACTTGAATTCAGCGTTCTTGTTCCACTAATCGCCCAGTTGTAGCAGTTTTCTTAAATAATACATGAATCTGACAATTTCAGTGAAATCTCTGCTGCGTGAAATTGGCCGCAATCAGGCCATCACATTTTTTTATTTACTCTATGCCCTCTGTTGAAAAATGTCTTCACTATTATCTGACCAATTTTTCTATACTACCCAGTTTAAACGTGCTTCGTGTCTTTTATTTTATAACAAAAAAAAGAAAATAAACTATCTCTAAAATATGGCATAGTTAGCATTCTTAGAAGCGTAATTAGTTCCAATAACTCAATTTTCGAACTCAGAGTTTATTAGGTTCTCATGAACTAATTTTTGAAATTCATTTAGTGTTGCTGTTAGTTCTTCATTTATCATGGGTTTCAACGTACTACTTTTTCTCATTTTTTTATCTCACTGGAAAGAAGTGGAAATAAATCGATTATCTCAACTTTTGCTTCACTCTATGATCTTTCATTTCTTATCCTTTATTAATCGGCAGGAAGGTGCTGCGGTTGGAGAGAAAGTTCTGGGATACTTTGATACGCATGAGATAACTCTCATGCATATCATGGGAGCATTACAGTTTCTTATGTGGAATTTCCCCACTGAAGGCCTAGATATTATTCGTTTTTACTTCGCTTTGTTACAAGCCTCCGCCATCTCCATCGATACAATCGAACTTTGTGTTTTGTTGCCTCATCAAAAGACAAAAGGTCTTTCACAGCGAGCTGCATGTTGGCGAAAGCAACGAAACTGAAGGCGAAGGCACAACAAGCAAATCTGCTGCTAGACGTAGGTTTCAGCACCATTGCCGAGGATATTGATCTCGAAGGCAAGCCTCGTTCAGAACGTCCAACAAAGTTAGACCATGAAGATGTGATTGCTACTTTGGAAGTAAGCTGTCGTCAAGTGTTAGCGAATTGGCAACCAAACTTGGTGATACTCATACAACTGTCCCGTCCCATGCCATCCCTCCTGCGGTCCACATTACGCTCCATCCGATTTTGATCTTTTCCAATACCACTGCGACTCTTTTTGAAGGTATCCAACTCGAAGGTTTTAATGAAGTTGAAGAAACATGTCAAGAGCTCTTTGATTCGAAGCACTTCTACCAGATACGAAACTTGGCGGATCGTCGGTAGAAGGTCGTAGAATCAACGGCTTTTATTTTGAAGAATAGTTATTACTGCCTTTGTTTGCATTTCATGCGTAAATTTCCACCTTTTGACGAGTGCCTTAGAACTTTCTTTCCAACCTAATGATTACCAGTGATCAAACAAATTTTGTTTTTGACACCCACACTGACCAGTGCTCATTATCAGTAGAGTGGAAAATCAAAAGCGAATACCAAAAATATCGACAGTTCAGTTGACTACTTTACGACCTTACTTGAATAAACACATCGTGAAGGCATATTTGTCAAGCCTTTCATGAGGTCTGTCATGCACTTATAAAGTGCTGTACACGTGCCTCGGCTTTCAGCCTCACCAATAGCACGGTACCTTTTGGTTTAGTCAGTTCCTTGTGAAGGCATATGCTTTGCACATTCATAGGAATCGCCACCGAATTGTGAGATAGAGCAGAAAGTTCCCTAACACCCAACCAAAATTTAGAAGTCTAGACATTAATTTAAATGGAAACAGCAATTATTACTCTTCAAAATAAAAACCGTCATTATCCCCGACTTCTGCCAACGATCTGCAAGCTTCCGGTTTTGCTCGAATGAAGTCATTCTTTGGGTATTGAACCAAAAAACTTCTTGAACTGGATCAAATGTCTCGAATCGGCTTTCATACAAAAACTTTTTCATTAGACCGAAAAGACATCTAGTCGGACTGCGCAGCATTTGGACTGTAGAATGGGTGTGGCAAGATTTTGGCTCCCTCTATGCCATCAAACTTTCCCTTAGTCTTCTTTGCGGATTAAACTTCGACATTGTCTTGCTGAAACACCGCGCGCTTTCGACCAGTCAATATCGGGCACCTTTTTTCCGATTAGCGTTGGCATAGGAATTTCTTATGGAAGTATTTACGAGGTATTTCCAAGAATTTACAATAAGCGCCACTGTGTGAGACAAACATAAATTGTGAATTTTTTGCGGGCGTTGAGGTACTTCTCCCTTAACCTAATATCTACGCTCTGCATACGGTGAAGTGATCACCGTGGTGCTTAGTTACGAAATTGAAATAGTTCTAGGTAGTACTCAAACATTCACGAAATTTGTAAAGACGAAACTAACAGAACAGTAAAGTAAGTAATGGTCATGCAAAGACTTCATCATAACCTTACAAGCAAGTTGAGAAAGGGCAAAAAATAAAGCGTGCGTCGTTGATGAAATACTCAAGGAAGTATTACGCATTGGACTTCATTTATAACATCCTAGAGGTGACTGAATGCATATCAGGCCAACTGACGAAACTTGACGATGTTTCAACTAAGTGTCTTTATCTACTAGTTAGATCCGGTACCAAATCAGTGACCAAGCCAAGGACTTGAGAGCTTGAATCGACCAAAGAACATCTATATATTGCGGAGCACATCTCTCTATCGCATTACTAGGCGCTCTTTGAATGGGTTTTGTGGAGGCACATAAGATTCGAAAATCGTTATATCGAGTCCTAAAAAGTCCCCATCATAGATTGGATACTTCTTGAGTGTTGTCACGCCAAATCGTTTGCAATTTATTATTAGGTGTTACATAGGTTTTTGCACTAAAGCAGTAAATATCAAATTTACTAGTCAGAAGTGATTGATATTGGACGATCTTTTTATCTCTCAATTGCACTATTTCTTGCAAGCATTTTGGTATACAACTTGCCTATACTTGCTCCAAAATGAAGCTGTCCTCGGAACAAATTCGCTAGCTACTCATGCACGAGGCGTGCACGGTAAAATGCTAGTGAAGCTGCGCGCAAGATTAATCGAGCTTGGGGCAACAGTACAGCTGCATAAAGGACGACTAGAAAGTGTTTCGCAAATGCCAAAGCTGGAGAGAACAGTTTGGAAGATCAGTCGCTCTCGAGCTGTCCGTAGGAAGCTTCAATGATCTTGTACGCCACATCACTAGCATGCTCTCCTACTCGCCATTCGTGCATGAGTATCAAGCGAGTTTGCTGCGACGGCAGCTCTCTCTTGTGACAACTACAGCAAGTTCAATGCGAAAATGTTCGCAAGAAAATGCGCAACAAAATGATATCAAAATCATACATCTTTGATTACTTTTGGGTAATAAAATTGGTGTTTATTGCCCTAGTCTCATAATATACGGAATGATCTAATAATTTCTATAATTGTAGAATTGCTCATCATTCAGAAGTAACTTCATTCATTTCATCTATATAGTGATATAGAAGATCACAGAAATGTTTACTAGTGAAGCAGTTATACATCCAATGATGTTGAGTGTATTGCAGAACACTCGTCTCCAGGCAGAAGTTTGACCCGATTTAACCCATTTCCGGCCTTGGTCTGGTAAACGCATATAGGCATTCAGTCCATTCCAGTTGACGAGGTCGCAGAGCAGTAGCCTTTGTGATATGTTGAAAGCACGCGCCCTGAATTGGGTGAAGCGCAGGTTGAACTTCCACTTGAGGTCGAGTGTTCATGTCACACAGCACTATTATATATATGATATTGAATAGACCGTAATTCTTACTGGAATATCTTCTTTATAGGGATTTATCATGACAAAATCGTTTTCGGAAAAAGTTGAACATTTCTCAAATAGCCTTAATTGTGGTGTTGACCCCTCTGTATTGAGATTTTGTTATTCTCGTACTATATAGACTTCAGTCGGTGACAGTTGCAGTCATCTACGAAAATACGGCTCTTGAAGTTGACTGAGTATATGAATGGGATCAATGAATAAGAGAATGATTACTTCTTTGAATGTAGTGTAGGGGAATTCAGAAAGCTAGACCATTTTGACAACTTTTTACTCGTCTCTATGACCAAAATGTATGTAAATCTATCGCTAGATGTATATTCCCATCATAAGATGCAGAATGGAATTATTTTTCTGAGAATCGGTTCGTCATTACATGTCCATCAATGACGGGTGTAGAATTTCTAAATAAACAGCAATCACAATAAACCGAAATTGCACTATTCTAAAACGTTTTCAGTAGCTCTATCGCAGCAACATTACATATATGCCTAAATTGGAAGGCTGCGTCTATACTATATACCTACTCCAATAAGATAAAGGACTGTAAGTATTATCCAGTGTTCATCGAGTGTGACCAAAGATTGACTCGATTCCTTCGTAATGGATCAACTTCTCCAATGAGATGAAGACTACCGTAATCTCGTTTGGCTTTGACTGCGTACAACAAGCTATATCTTCCAGCTGAAGAAGTGATATAAGAGTGCAGCTACCTTATTCAAGCATGAGAAGCTGGCAATTTCTGGAATTTTCATCTCAGTTTTTAAATTTGAACCAAAATAATACATACACCTAATGTTATTCAGTAGCAACCAGGAATGACAACAAGTTTCCATTTTTCTGTAGATGATTTTCCAGACTGCTTTCTCATTCCCTCTCTCCCTCTCACTCCCTCTCTCCTTATAATTACCTCTCCCTCTCTCTCTCCCTCTTTCTCTCTCTCTTTCTCCTCTCTCTCTCTCTGGATGTTTGTCTGTCCATAGAAATGAATAGCTAAGTTGAGGATCTAATTCAATTACAGGGCATTATGAGACTTCGGGAGCTTTCGAAAACAAGTCAGTAACTATTATACTGAACTTGTACATCCAACAAACATCTCTTCCACTGCTTCTGCTCACCTCAGAGCAATGGAGTACTTCGCGCAAAAGACCCTGCGAATTTTGTCCAGCAACGTCATTAGCGGGTTTGACACGATAGTGGCTGAACCTAGAATGGTTGCATCAGATATATTTGTCACTTCTGCCAAAAATGTAAGCGTTATCATTGAGATAATATGGGATTTTTCATTAATTTTATGTTTTCTTAGAGCACTATAGACAAGACTTTATGATCTAATGTGCACTAAACGAAAAACAACTTCTTCCTAAAAACCTAATCAGACACGTGGTCTCAGTTGATACTTGATTTATAGGACAAAAGCTCTCGGTGTTGATCAATCCCTGAGAAATGCGCCATGCGTTCGTCTTCAATTTTTAACTTCGTTTGAGGTGATTAAATGCATATCTGGCCTTTCCAATGACTCGCGGTGGCCTCCCGCTAAACCAAGTCAGTGCTGCTTATCCTCCCAGAATAGTCTGAGACCTGTCTGGTACCAATTTACCGACCCCGGAGGGATGAATGGCTCGGTGATCCATGAGCGTAAGATCGAACCATAGACATCGTGTGCGACGCCGAACACCTCTAACCACTGCGCCACATGCGCTCTGATTAATAGGGCATCAAACAAAAACATATAGAACTCAATGTAATTCCTGATTTTTTTCTTCAAGTAAAACACGAGGTGTTACATTAAACTTGATTTCACAACTGACGTTTCGGCAGTTCGCCTTCTTCAGAGCCTGGAAAGGTCTAAGTGTCCGCAATCAAATCAGTCAAACACCTCCATTACTCCTTCAGAAAAAAACACCAGACCTAGATTTCAACGCATCAAGCCCAAAATCAACACTCAACATACTCACCGCTTTTTATATGTGTTCCACTTAATGATCCAAGTGGAGATCACCGGGAGGACATCACATAGGCTCGTAATGCACCTTACCCATCAACACAACAGTCTTATATACTGGCTCATATCACGAATGATGCGAGGCATTCCGCCACGGTTTATAGTCAGATTAGTGGTGTTAATCCAAAGTGCTTCCAGAATTTTTCGCGCTGATGTTTTTTGTTCCTGCGCAAGGATGGTGACTTCGATCTCAAAATCAACTCCGTCGTGTTTCTGTTCTCTACTCGTCCCTAGCGAGGTGTTCCGTCTTTTAAGACGCTTGTCAGCTAGGTGTTCTTCTATGCGGGCATAGAGCGGCCTACCCGTTTGGCCAATACATTTATCATTACACGCTTTGCATGAGATTAGGTAAAACGCCAACTAGTTCGCAAACGCTTATATGACCGTCTCTTCTAACGAAGGATTGTAAAATATGTCCTTACGGCAGAGACGGTGATTGCATGAGTGTAGGTACAGTCTACCTAATCTCTTGCAAAGCGTGTAGTGATAAATATATCGGCGAAACGGATAGGCCGCTCTATGTCCGCATAGAAGAACACCTAGCTGACAAACGCCTCAATAGACGGAATGCCCCGCTAGGGACACGTAGAGAACAGAAACACGACGGAGTTGATTTTGAAATCAAAGTCTCCATCCTTGCGCAAGAGCAAAAAACATCAGCGCGAAAGATCTTGGAAGCGTTTTGGAGTAGTACGACCAATCCAACCATAAACCGCAGGGAGGAATGCCTCGTAAACACTCGTGATATGAGCCAGTATATAAGACTGTTGTTCTCATGGGTAAGGTGCATTACGAGCCTATGTGACTTCCTTCCGGTGATCTCCACTTGGATCATTTAGTGGAACACATATAAAAAGCGGTAAGTATGTTGAGAGTTGATTTTGTGCTTGATGCGATTGAACTAGGTCTGTGATTTTTCTAAAGAGTAATGGAGGTGTTTGACTGATTGGACTGCGGACAATTTCACCCTTCCAGGCTCTGAAGAAGGCGAACTGCCGAAACGTCAGCTGTCGAATAAAGTTTATTGTAACATCTCGTGTTTTGCTTAAAGAAGAAAATCAATGTTTTTTTCTACCACGAAAGTGGAACTATAATTATTCTGTCAAGGTGAAAGTTGTAATTTTATGCAGTTTACAGATTGCAGCTTTCTTTTCTTTCTCCGTCAAAACTAGGATATATATAAGGAAACGATTTTCTGTAATCTGTCTCGTAGCATCCTGACGTTTCTTAAATATAGATTGTTTACATTTCACTCAGGATACGTTATTTTGTATGATGTAATTTATGCTCTTTCCCTGAATTTTTGCTTTTCTGTTTTACAGGTTGAAAATTAACTTTAAAGAAATTATACGAATATGTGTGTACGTGTATATGCATACAAGCACTAGCTAGTCTTATGAAATCAAGCACAAATCGTCACTGATTCAACATGGCACATTTCTTCTCATCTGAACGTAAATATAAATTTATGTAATAGGCATCACATTATTGCTTATGAGGCTGATGATATCTGACAAGAAGAGGACTGGGTGACAAAAGCGAGATGAAAGGATTACTTGTCCGTTTGCGAATGAAGAAATTGCATTGCTAAACCGCATCATCGGACGTCGTCACAAATTCCTAGATGTATTATTCATCGACACACATGTGTTACGAGAAAAACTTTTGAAGATTGTCTCCACCGAAATTTCCGAAAGAATTTATTCAAGAAATTTCAGGCGCACTTATTACCTATTTCACATCGCTAACGACTACTATGAGACGATAGCGATATTTTTGCGCTAAGTTAGAGCTTTTGTGGCTTAGCCTCTTTGTAATAATTACGCTATATTCCACAATAGCTTAAAACTCGACTCATTTTTCCAGTAACTCCAATCTTCAATTGACAAGCCTGTTCGCATTTATATCATCACAATGCAGAGGCCTCTAATCGTCTCTGTGCTTTGCGTGGAAAATTACCTCTCATTTTTGGTGATGTCATATCGGTATGATGAAGCACATAATCATCAATCTCAAATGCTATGTATATGCTGAATACACTGTATTATTATGACTCACTTGTAATTTATATCAGTTGATTTCCATTAATCATTCTGTTTCCCACACCGACAATTGATGCACAGCTTTGTTCAACGTGTTCCGCTCATTCTAGAATTACGAAAATACACCATGTGTTCCCCATAATGCCCTTCATCTCTACTAACCTTTTAGAGGAGAATATTGACAGGTTTTCTTCTAAACTCCGTTAGGGAATTCGAGTTTATTTACTGGTAAGTGACTTGAACCCTCAAAAGCAAAAGATTTATTGTTGGCATCAACCATCTACCGCTCCCGGCATAGTCTCACTGCACTTTTGTCCAAATTAAAATTCGTGATGCATGGCGATGTCCTCAAGGAATTCAGCGGAAGTATGTATAATGATAGTGGATATAGTAGTATTAGAAGTATTACTGCCAGTTCTTCTTATAAGTTTTGACACTAGAGCAATAAACGTCAATTTTATTAACCAGTAGTAATTAAAATTGACAACAAAACTATTCAAAGCATGCGCCATCATCATGAACACTTTTCCGCCACCTCTCGAGTAACAAATCAATACCGCTTTGTGCAGATATTTTTGTTGCTACCAAATTTGTCCATACTTGCCGCGTCATGGTCGCTCAACGAAGCCTTTATTGAAATTTGCTGCATTACGAGTGCGAGTTTGAAGGCCATGCTCAGACCACCTTTGAGAACATCATCCACCCATAAGCTCAAGAATTTGTGTCCAGGCAAACAGCATTTCGGTTCCTTGCTGAGTTTCGCGGTGACAACACCAACTTGAAGAACCAGCTGCACTCCGGACGCCCTCGCGAAGTCGATCGAGAAGGCCGTCATCGAAGTACTGAAGAGGATCAGACTTTAACTATCGAGGAATTGGGGACGACGATTTTGACTGTGTTCATCGACAATCGGCAGAACATTCAAAGCAACAGGCGAAAAGTGGAAGAAGTGTCGATGGATGCAATAGTATTTATTGCTTTAATGCTAGAACTTATGAGAAGACCTAATAATAAAAATAAAAACGACAGGATACATTGAAAATAAAATCGCGAGAGTGATACTATGCATTTCTTGAAAAAAATTGAAAATTCAGATAACATCATCTCATTAGGCAATTTGTCATATTACATCGGATAAAGTGCTATAGGAATTCCGCTTAATAGTTCATGGTATTCCTTCTAAATACTATATCGTGGATAAATTCAGACCACTTCGATATGGAAGAAGTGAGATCGCTAGTAAAAACAATTAGGTGATCTCTATATCATCCAGTAGGTAGACTGTCTTAATTTCAACAGAAATAAGTTAATTTTACGGAACATGGCACAATTTGAAAGCTACACGTTCACATCGCATAGCATTCATTCGTCCGATAACTCGATTTTCGGCCAGTCAACGAGTTACGTCGTTCTAACAAGTCACTTCTTACATCCTCTTTAGCTATTCGTCCATCCGTTTGCTCGTTTTTCCGTTCATCCACCATCTTCCACCAACTCATGCATGGTTGCCTTTATTCGGACATAAATTCAGATGTTTCTTCAGCCGTTATTTCCTACATTTTTGAGCTTTTTGAATGTGCACTCTTCTTGCCACGCGCAAATTAAAGAATGGAAAAAAGTTAACCATTGGGCTTTTTCTTAAATACAATGGTGTTCTTTTTTTGCGCTTAGGATTTTTCGTCTCATGACATTTTCATGGGCCTCATTCCACAAATGTCTTGTTGGCACTAACTACTAAATCAGTAATGAAGTATAAACTATTACTTGAGTTTCCCACTGTTGTCTCCTAGATGAAATAGCTATGAGTTAAGAAAGTCTCCATGAAAGAAGCCGTAAATAATTAATCGTGGACGGTAACTGTGAAATCGACCAATCAGAAGCGAGTCGAAAGATATAGTCCTTTTGTTTTTCTCTTTCGTTTACTTTCAATTTCACTTTACCGGAAGACTCGAATAAATTTTACCAATCGGCTACTTGTAAGCTGACTACATTTTAGGGTTGTTTCAACATTGTTCCAATTTGTGTAGTTTACAAATGCCGTGCTCACAGTATAATCGCTGCATTCGTATAATGTCAAAATCAACAGCATTTGATATTCTGGATGCGACTCAAGCAAAAAGTCACCTTGGCAGTTTCTTCTTAAAAAGTAATGCTATCGGGTGCAACCATGTTTCTGTTAACCATGATTTTTTAACCAAAACTTTTAAGTTGCTAAGGCAAACGCGTTTTTCATTTCACGAAGGCTTCTCACGCTGAATAAAAATTCAAAAAAAAAAAACTTTCAATAGAACAGAATTTACTCATTCGTCAGGTTAACTTACTTTCTACTTCTTTTCAATTTTAATTCTTATCATTTCTTTGATACCACTGACTATTTACAGCACAATCGATGAAATTTTTTCTTTTTCGGAAATGGGAGATCACTTCAAACGTACTCTCCTTAACAATCAGAATTTTGCATTATTTTACATTTGGAATTGCCATAACGTATTCGAATGTTCGATATGAGTCTTCTGGGTAAATGAAAGTCAATATAAAATAAAAATCACAACAGCTGAGAGTGTAGGATTTTGCGGGTATGTGCCTAGACATCTAGTGACTGTGAAAGATTATCATTCTTTAGTAAATCGAATCTACATTTTGTAGGAAATGCTTTCATGATAATCGACTGAAAAAGCATCATCATACCATCAACCAAGTAACACTGATTTGATTCGACTACATACCATTCGTGCCCATCATATCGGCATTACTGCAACGTCTACTATCGTTTGTGTCCTTGTTTTCTTTTTTGTTATTCAGCATATACTTCTCTATAAAGGATTATTTAGCCACAGGGGATCGGCTGAACTGAGAGAGGGTGCTACTGATGGTCCTAATAAGACGAAACAGGTAACTGTAGAGCGCTAGACCTAGCGGATCAAAACATATTGTATCCTTAACGATTTCTGTCAAGAGGTTAGCATAGCGCTCAAATTCGCAACCCTCTCTTTGTTTTCCTTTCCATGTTAAAAGCTATATGGCGTTATGGGTACAAGTGTATCGGATAATACACAAGTTATTCGCTGTTGGTAAACCAGCGACACTATCTTGCAAATCACCAATACTGCGGCGTCAGCAAATCGGTACCCTATGAACTTGAAATTTTAGAAGTGCTGGGTTTGAAATATTGATAGACTACGACAAATCATGCTATTAGCCAAATCTGTATGAAATAGACTAAACAGCGCATAACGTTTTATCATTTAGATATTCATATCTTTATAAGTACAAATATTGGCCGGAATTTCGTCAATGTTCCGCTGCCGCACTTCAAAGCTACGTTACCAGCCAAACGCACTTTCAATATCTCTCTTAATAGAGAAAAAAAATTACCTCAACTGCAGTTGTGGATGGAATTGGTAAAAAAAAAGGGCCAAATTCTGCTTATGATCGGAAGAAAATAGGAAATTAAAAAGTCTCCACAATCTTGCCGAAATTTTCAAGAAAATATTTGACACAAAGTAGATAAAAATTGATGAGCATAGGTATACACAATCAAAAGCAATTCTACGTTTACTTAACATTCACATGGAAAATTTTCTCGCTATGCTGGAATTTTGCTTCGTTAACATTTCACATTAGTTATATTTTCTCTTCCCAATCGGGACAAAGCGGAATTTAACCAAATGTGCACTTTATCATGAAATATTAGCAAAATTCTATATTCAGAGCAGCATCATGAAGCAGTGACCTCTGTCGCCTAAGCTTTCACGAAGTTTGAAGCTTTAATGAAGCTATGAAGAAGATGAGGTTAAAAGACATGTTTAATTAATTAGATACTCAAATGAGCTTACCTAAATTGACACATTCTTGGCCAGGCTTCACATTTTGTGTCTATCTCAGCACCTCTTTCTCTCATAATATGTCCCGTAGACTTCATCCATATAGGTGGCCGGGTTCGAATAATATCTGACAATGACTCCAGGACTTCTAATCTGTCTTTTCGTCAACTTATAGAGCTTATCTCGCGTGATTCCCTCATAATCTCAAATTACCTATGTAAGAGCCTTGTTGAATTTTCACCATTGATAGTTGCTAATTTTTGGGCATTAGACAAAGCTTGCTTTCTTTCGATTTATACTTTTCCAGCAAATTCTCTGTGGCTTAGTTGACCTACCGCACGAGAACGACATAATAACCTCAATCCACTGTGTTTTATAACATCTGCACAGCAAAAGCTGATAGAAGTGTTAATTTGATCATCAATTTTGAATGAGATAGTGCTTACCGCTCATGACAAGGCTGAAAGAAAACTGCACAGAATCATGATGTGAAATGGTGAACAACGATGTTCAATTTAAGAACACAAATCCTTGCAATTGCTGCGTTCTGTGATAGACGTATCGTCGACGGCTATAATTTTCTCATGAAATATTCTATTCCTTTCGTGACAATTTTCCAGATTGGAAGCATTTCTAGTTGTTATGGCTTTCGTTTGACAACGTACTACATATAAAATCTGCGATCGCCTTCTTGACACTTTCTTTTGAACGTTTGATAAAGACGTTTATTAGTTTTTTCGAATGTACAACAAGTGCATTTGTTAATCTAGCAGATTTCCATAAATTGTTCCTCTCTTACTGATATTTTCACGAAAGTTTATCATCTTCTAGTAATTCATGCACTTGGGCACTTCAACGTTATGAGAGAAGAAAAAAATAACAGCAAACCTTCTACTTAACTTATTTCTGAAGACAAAGTAGAATTCTTGAGCATGCAATAAGATCAATGTAATTAACTACTTTTCAACACCAATTCAGAATTTGCTATCACCCTCAACGGTAGGTGAACGAAGCAATAGACTACCATTGAATTTGGCTTATCTTGTAGCAATATTTAGAACAAGCAGTTTTCTATCGAGAGTGCTATATTATTTTATTATCTGTTACCGTAATGTGCTTCTGAATGTTACATGATGGGTCGTGTAGCGCGATGAATATTAGTGCCCTAGAATAACAGGCTGTCGGAAAAGTTGTATTACCTGAGAAAATGATTTTTACACATGAATTACATTTTTTTTTATTTTCATTTTTCATTTAAATAACATTTTACATTTACATTTTTGCACATTTATGTAAAAAGTCCAAGTTAATATACAGGTTAATAATGACAAGGGAAAACATTCAAAGGATAAAGCTCTCGGCGTTGATCATTCCATGAGGAACGCGCCATGCAATCGTCTTCAATTTTTGGCTTCACTTGAGGTGATTGAATGCATATCTGACCTTTACAATTACTCGCGGTGGCCTCCCGCTGTATCGAGTCACTACTGCTTATCCTTCCAGACAAGTCTAAAGACCTGTCTGGTACCAATACCGATCCCCGAGGGATGATGGCTTGGCGAGCCATGAGCGCGAGATCGAACCATTGACCTCGTGTGCGACGCGAACACCTCTAACCCTGCGCCAAATGCGCTCCTTTTCACACATGTATTTGTGTAAATATGAGGTTATCAGAAAGCTTGTTTTCTTGCGCTTCGCATGATATATCAGTTGCCTATACAGCTTACGAATGCAACTGTCCAAGAAATAAATTCGCCTGCTGCTCCATTTCCATTACAAATTGAGTGTCAACGCTTCTGGGACTCATCGACAAATCTGCAAGGCGTATGGACGATATTTGCGGTGATCTTACAACTCAGCATTAGTTCAAAACCCATACCAAGAGAGGTACGTCCACGAGAAGTCGATCGCTGAGCAGTCGTCAATCGAACTGAAGAAGATCTATCGATGGGTCATGACTACCGGATATGTGGCTGAATTGTCTTGATGTGGAAGAGACTACTTCGAATATCTATGTCTTCCGT
The DNA here is from genome assembly GCA_019055375.1 of Parelaphostrongylus tenuis. Classification (NCBI taxonomy): domain Eukaryota; kingdom Metazoa; phylum Nematoda; class Chromadorea; order Rhabditida; family Metastrongylidae; genus Parelaphostrongylus; species Parelaphostrongylus tenuis. Next base: position 87,371 of record JAHQIW010006036.1, on the reverse strand, counting down.
TTGAGCTTAATTGGTGTGCGAATAAAATTTTTCATGTATTTTGGAAATACGACAGAATTTTTTCTACAATCTCTTACATTTACAGGCAGCGCTTCCACTCCACATCCAAAGTTGAACGAGTCCTCAATCGGTCCGGGGTCGACAAACTGCTATGGGAATTGTCTGCAATGAAAATAACAGTGAGTTTAAGCGTTGTAGTTCATTTAATATGAGACACATGATTCAACCACAGTCATGCTGCTACGAAGGAGTCGAATGCATGGGAGATAATTAAGAGATTGCTGAACGTTAGACGCCTTTCGTTTTATGATTGAAGCTGTTAATAACACTTACTCGTAGTAAGACTAAAAGCCACACTAAGAAAAAGGAAACTCTAAGATGGATGTGACCGAGATGAGCGTAAATACACGATAAATTACAAGAAATTACTTCTCGCTTAAGTATGGTAGTACTCGTCTTACCAAAAGAACTACTAAAAATGTCGCTCATCTCGGGTAGCAGAAATTTTGAGAATTTTTCTGGCGCACTCTTCTTTAATGTATGTGTTCTTCTACCGTATGCCTAGTATGAGGAAGTATTGGGCTACAGTTAATCATCATCGGGCAAAGTTTTCACTAGTTACTATTCTTACTGTAATGGTAACAACTTCCCGTATCATTCCTGTTCCGGATCGCGGCGACACTGCAGATGACGTTTTCACCATCCGATATCAAATAGTTCGATTGTGTCACCTTATACTATAACATTTCTCTTATTGTCAGTGTTGTTTTTGTTGCGCTAATAGTTTGACTATCTAGGATTGCGAATAATGGAAAAGACAGATTATTGGGCTATTTGAGCCGCTGTTCAGAGCATATAAGTGAGAACACAGTCATTGTGCTTTTTTCTGAAATAAATCGGTATTCAGGTCTTCAGCGGAAATCTTGACGTACTATTTTTCGATCACTATAGGAAGGTGTTGATAAATAGCAATTACACAGAGATTACATAAGCGTTGATACATCGAATATTATATGGCAATAAACATTTTGAGATGTTTATCTTGCCAGATGATTTGTTAAGCTTCGTTACCTGATTATTCTAAGATTAGCACTAAATTTCAATAAGACCATAGAGGTAAACAGTCTAATGAGAATCAGAATCATATTACTGAGACACTACAATCTAACACTCTCAACAATGATCTTCACACAACCTTTCTATTATTGAAGACTTTCTTAGTAAAATAATACTGCTGGCACATTATATTTACAAAGTGGCGAACCGCTTTATCGGTTTTATCAGAGTAGGAATGGACTAGGTGAAGATTTTGAACGAAGATATTCTGGCTTCTCCTCCTAATTGATGTCTAGAAATCACATGAATCTTTCTCAGATAAGGCTTCATTAGATGATTAATGGCTACATGGGGCGTGTTTAGGTGGTGGCGGATAGATTAGAACGCAGACCAAAATCCATCATGGCATTTCTCTTGAGACATAGGTCGATTCAGTGAATAGACTGCCTATATCTTCTTTGCCGGATTTACTTCTACTACTTTTCCTTCACTTCGCAAAGGATTTATATTCGTGCATGAAAGCTATGTATGGATGTGTATTGGCGAGTTATATAACGCACATTGACTTTGATTAACGCAAACATATTACATGAAGTGGGGACTTATTCGGATGCGGTCTAGGTTGACATTGCCAGACAGCTCCATATCTACTTCGAATGGACCCGATTAGTAGTAAACTAAAACTATGTTGGAAATTCTCTTACATTTCCAACGCTATGCTCCCAAGAAGTACGGCTTTTATACACCGACATTTATTTTCTCTATAGAAAACTATATCTTGGCTTTTTCCCGAAAAAACAAATTCACTTGCACAAATTGCATTTCTGTTCTGAGAAGGAACGTTTGTTTCAGTTCCATATCAATTTCGTATACATGCAAGCACTTCTTGTGATGGTTAGTTTTCATCGCCATGTTATTTTGTGAATCGGTAACGAGTTATGCGCAAACATTCATCGTCGGCTGATCTGATAAGAACAGAACAGGCACTATCTGCTTACGCTTCTTAAATAAATTTACAATGTGAAACGGAAATAAATCACACATCTCTAGAATTTACTCAGAAATCTCGTTAATTTGTTTTTCTTTTATCAAATAGAGTAAGGCGATACCAATCCAATCGACTATCTTGGGATCTCATTAGAAAATTCAATATAAATCAATAGAATGTTAGAAGCCTTTCAGATTCTGGTAAAGATAAAGTGGAAAAAACCATATCAGATTATAGAGTAACCGTTTCAAAAAGGCTATATTGCCCGCTTTCACGATGACTCTGACACGGAAACTCCTCTATTCATTGAATGTGCTCACGTCGTTATTCTGCCGTTCTCCATGACTTCATCTTTGACGATTTTGTTCTTGATTACTAACTGATAATTTCTATGCCATTTCCGACTGTATTGCACAAAAAAGACGAAAGCCCTTACCAGATCACATGACAAGTTTGCATAGATAATAATGAAAGGATCTATTGAAATTTGAGCGTAGTCTTAACAAAGCACTCGAAATAAAGGTATAATGTGATAAAAAATACCAGCCAAAGAGCAATCGACTGTGCAACACTCTGTGATAGGTGAAAATTTCAATTGACATAGAGTGTAAAACGTTCGTCTTCGATAATTCTCTGTAGGGAGAGCTGGGCTTCCGAGAAAACTGACTATAAAAAGGTCGAAAGACGACGGGTTCTGCCCGACTGACGAGTCTGTAAGGACTAAACACGTGTATCGGGCTGTACAAGAGCCCTTACCAGACTACATGACAAGTTGGCTCAAACAATAATGAAAGGATCTACAAAATATTGGATGAGTTGAAATTCACACTCCATACTTCAAACTAACTTAAGCTGCTGAAACTAAATTTCTTCTCCTAATTTACAGGGATTTTTTGCATTCTATTGAGGAATGATAATAACGGAAAATCTGCATAGTGTCAAAATGGATCACATAGCAAATGAGCTTCGATGATGTTATGACTACTTCAGTGATATTCTCCAAATTTATCTTCCAGCACTACTCCGTGGTAAATAAAAAACCTTCACCTTATTTTACGCTATTGGTTTTGAAATCAGCTTAGTGATTTACTATAGTTTGACTTAGTTAGTCAAAACAAAGCTTGAGTTACTGGATGTGGCGAGGTAAAGATTTGTTGCTTGCACAGAAAGCTAAGTACTCTCCTTTATTCAGCCAATTGCCCTGCAAACTCGACTCAACTTGTGTCGATGAATGAAGCTAATCTTTTACACATCAGCCTCATTAGATCGCTGGCCTACACTTTCACTTAGTACTTCGTTAAAATGTTTCTATTTTTCTACAAAAATTTGCATTCGAATAATTAAATGCTTTTTACTGATTTTTGTATGGTCCAACTTCACTTATTCTTCTGACTTCAACATTTCTTTCATTCAGATCGTTCTCTCGCAATCGACGTTCACAAAAATCGTCTTGATTTGTGTGGGTTCAGTTGCCACTCGAAGACCTTTAGTCTTTATCGCAGTCAATCAAAATTGAAGAAACACAATGATCCGGGAACTTCTGGAATAATCCCACTTCAGCTTTCCCAAGTTTTCAGCACAGGCACTGTCACCCGCCTATATGAATCGGATGTGCGTTTCCCAGCTTTGTGGATGAGAAAAAACGTCCCCCAGACAATGCTGGTGGGAGCCCCTGACGCCTGACGCATAAGAAGCTCGCATAGCTCAAGCAATATGAAACTAACGACGATGCATGTAATATACCGGGCATCTTTCATCACTGCACTCTCATGGCACAATACATTATATGCAAGTTGAAAATTTTTGACAGCTGAGCGTCACATTGAGATTTTCCGAGATGGTCAAAAAGCTTTATATTTCCTTTCTATATTTCAAGTAAAGAAACTTATCATAGTGAAATCCACTCGTTAACTGTCTTAGCGTTATTATTTAAACGCAGAGATGATTTGACATACGTCATTTCGAATACACTGTCATTCCTTACAATGCCTCTGACCTTCGATTATCCGAGTCCTTAGCTCTACTATAACAAACAACGCACAAGTAGCTTCCTGCATTATGCTGCATTCGGCATCGCCGGCCACACCTGTTTCTGATTAGTTGAGGTATCTAGGGCGATTGTCAAAGCAGGAGAGCCGTTTTTTTTTCTAAAACTTGAGCTCCAGGAATACTCATGCTTGCTTTTTTTGCCATTCCAAAGCGTTTGCAATTTCTTTGATCTGTTCATCTGGCTCTGCTATTCAGCTGTTGCATTGAGCCGGTAATCATGTGGACTTTACATCATGTACATGAATAGTTAGAACAATTAGAGTTATTCCTTGGAAACACGCAGCGTCGGAGTAAAAACATCTCTCTCAAGTAATACATCCTCTAAGTAGAACTGTCGTCCAAATGGGCAAGCAATGCTTTCATCTCAGCTTTACTTGGCATTCACACCAGCAATGGTGAACAAGTTTTTGTAAGACTTACCGATTGACGACCAAAATCTTCTAAATTAAGGAAAGTGGAAAACAGAAAGGTCTTGTGTCAAGCTGGTACTCAGTTACTAGCTAATTTTGAACGGCAACTTCTAAATACTTTAATTTGACTGAAAAACGGCTTTGTTGATAAAATAAGAGCCATTTACGTACACACTACATTCTGCCACTTTGACACAAGTTTCCCTCTTACAGTAAAGTATAATTTTGAATTTCCAGAAGCACCAAAATATCCAGAGGCAATTTTCAAAACGATTTAGTCAATCTATATTTTTCCAGAAGACATTAATGAGATGTTTTGAAAATGGAGGTCATTGGTCATCGCGAGGCGCGATGTGTAACGCAGGTGAGCGGAGTTTCTAACACCAATTCATTCAGCTTTTGCAGCGCTACTTGTGCAGCACATAAATTGGTGCCATCTTGCAAAAAGATGAGACCTTTTCGGCTGTGTATGGATGACACTGCATAGAAAAATTTTCACATAATAGCTTCATGATCCAACAACACATCAACCATTTGACACAAAAAATTTGTCATAACCGGCCATTGACAGATTTCCAGCTTTGGAAAGTATTTTCAAGCATCACCTTATTTCAAGTTTCTCATCACGCATTGCTTGATGCCCTATGAAATTTATTTCTCATCTCACGTTACAATGTAATCATAAAATGAACCATTTATGTAAAGTCAGAGAAGCGCATGATGAACGTCGTGACCACGATCTCGGTGCATTAACTCCATTAACCATCGGACGCTTTTTTTCAGCATTTTCACCTTTGTAGTGCTTTTCAAATGGCTACCGCTTGTTGAATTGTGAATGTTGGGTTTTTCTATAAACACTCTTGCTAATGTAAAGTTTCTCTATGGCCACTTACGTAGTTCTTGAAGCGGTAGCTTTCATCCTCTACAGCTGACCTTCGTCAGCTGCTGATTAGTGTCCACGATCTTCTCAGAAGGTCTATATCTCTATAATGACACCTTACGAGCGATCTGCCCGCTACGTAATCGCAAGCTCTCTTCTGGTCGAAATTATGGTGACATTTTGAATTACTAAGCACTTAATCCCCAATTGTGGATTCGCGGAACAAAATGATGCAATTTTCGCGCATTGTGTGTCTCACCTAAGGCAGTGTAGTAAAATGACTTCAAGAAATATGTGTTGCTTCTGCGAAATGTTTGGCAAGATTTATTCTAACGACAAGGATTGTTAAACATTTTTATTAATTAAGTACTTTCACAATAATGCAGCAACTGTGCCGATTATGAGAACAATGACTTTCATGAAATCTATCTGAGACCTTGTTTGTCCATATGGCTGTCTTGTGCCCATTGTTCTGTTAATCCTGTTCATAGAAGATGAGTAAATGAGTTGGCTCCTAGGGGGAAAACAGTGAACAATTTGAGTGCTGATGTGTTGTAGCGCTTTCGACCAGTACAGTGACATAATCGTGATGTTTCTTCGTTTCTTGCAGTAGAGTGCATTGCGGTAATAAAATGGTAACTGCTTTAGGAGCTCATCTGATTATGTCGTATCGCCATTTATCCACCTATGTGTTGTTTTATGAAACATGGACCGACTTTAGTCTTCATCAGTCTATTGCTGCCTTTAGTTGACCTATGGTTAAGTTGATATTACGGTCTATTTTCGTTGAAGACGCTCTAGCTATGTCAAAAATGGCTAAATATCCTATTAAATACCGTTCTGTGCTCACAGAATTATAAGTAATTGTTTCAATATCTATTTGGCGAATAACTGTTGAAACTGTAATGAGATGTTTCATATATACTTAAGAGAATTGAGTAACTAGCAAAAATACAACCTCAGGCCGGAGTCGAACCCGCGTTTCATGCATACCGGGAACGCGTACCACTACACCACCCTGGTACATTGGCGCCACCATTGTATCTTCAGTATCTCTATGATAGCTGCCAGCAATCAACCTTTAACGCTTTCGTGGCTGACAGCTATCACAGAGATACTAAAGAATGAGTGGTGGCACGAACGTACCTCAGTGGTGTCATGGTAGCACGCTTCCCCGGTATGGATGAAACGCGGGTTCCACTCCGGCTTGTGGTCGTATTTTTGCTCACTACTCAATTCTGGATGCAGACAAAGTTTTGATAATGTTTCAGATTTTTTAACAGTGAAAAGGTAGTTCATATACAATTGGATTTATTGAACTGGAAGAATAACTACGTCCATTGTATTAACAGTTATAACAATAAACATAAAAGTTTATAATAAATTTTCAAAATTGCCTTCATTGACATGTATAAATTTACGTTGCTTGAGAGAATTTTAAACGAATCTTCACAAGTTTCCATCGTAATTTCGTTCCAAGCTCGTGTCAAGCCGTTCTAAGCGCGTCAACGGTGGTAAAGCGAGTAGCCGATATGTTTTTTTCTTAAGTATAGGCTACACGAAGTAATGCAATGGGTTGAAATCCGTTTACTTTGACAGCCAAATGTCCTTGCCCCGAACGTCTGAAAGCACCTCTTGACAAATGACAATCGTTGAGTGGGCCGAATGTGCAGGAGCTCAGTGTAGCTCACACGTAATTCTGTCGACGCCGAAATTACTCCAATGCCGCCTCAGTAGGCTCCGTAAAACTTGCTGTTCATAGATGGCAGCGTTAATTTGGATGTCTCCGTTGATGAGGGCTAACGGCGTCTTTGCGGTGGTACAAATTTCAGCCCAGACTATCGCAGCACAGCAGCCGGCAAACAACTTTAACCCATGGGTTTTTGCTATTGCGGACATTTGGGAATCACTTGAAAAGTTAGTGTCGACTCTGGAGACTGTAAAGTGTTTTGACTGTAAATATCTTCTCGTCAGTGAAAAGTACCTTTGACAAACGACCATCAGCGATTGAACGTTCGGCAATCCTGTGAAAGCCGCTCTTCTTTCATCTTTTCCTTCACAAAATGATGGCGAGGGATCTTGTAGCTGCGCAGCTTCAGCCTATTTTTGACAATATTTCGGATGCTCCACTCGCAGATCTCGAGCTTCTTTGCCATTTTGAGCATCGAACGCTCCAGATTTCGTTAAATTTGGCCACTGATCTTCTGAATGTTTTTCCGAGCAGACGCGGTGGTTGGACGACCTTTTTGAGAACGGTACTCAGTCCCTCCAGTCTATTTCAAACGTCTTATGACTGTGTGGACACTTGCTGGTTCGAAACCAGTAAGTTCAGCATATCAAGCGTTTTCACTCCCGTTTTATGCACCTCAACCACTGTGATACATTGATTTATAGGATCCATAACTTGAGCACGCTTGAAAATATACAAACAAATAAAACAGATTCTGGACCAAAATTAAGCAGAGAGTTCTATGAAATTATCGATATCAATAAAAAATATTACGTCAATGCTTTTCTCTCATCTTGTATCGGGTTGTCCCATAGACACTTTTGCACTATTGTTTTCTTCAGTTTTTTTTTTTTTTTATCTCATATCGGGTTATTGCCAAGAAGTTGTGGTATACTGGAGAATATTATAGTGGCTTGAGCCGACACGGGAATACTAGCGTGATATTATAGCTCGGTGAAAAAGTAACTGCGGCATATGCATTGCTGAAATGCGTCGTTTGATACTAAAATATTATATTCATCGATAAATGTGGTTCTATTGAAAATATTTTGATGTACATTTCTTATCTTTCGCTTCAAGTGTTTTCTTAAGACCACAGCTCAAAATTCAATATGCCAAATAATCATTTTTGAGCCACGCATGTCTTGTGATCTGTTGGAAAGAGCTGACTTTAAGAGCCCGATACACGTATTTCGGCGTTGTAGCCTCGTGTATCGGGCTCTACAGGTCAGCCCTTTCTAACAGACCACATGACATGCGTGACTAAAAAATGATTATTCGGTGCATTTTTTGCATTATTTCTTGCTGCTACTGACGTAATAGTTGCTATTTATTTTAAATATTTATTTCAGACCACGAAAAGGATGTTGACTGGTGCAAAAGTACTTCGGACTGCGGAATTCAAAATGGGTTGTAAAGCAGCAGAGACACCTGGCAGCATCAACAACTCGTTAGACTCACGGACTGCTAGCATACGTGGAGTGCAGTGGTGGTTCAAGAAGTTGGCAAGAGAGACACATTCAACAATTCATAAATCGCAATTGTTCTGTACCAACCTCATCAGAAGTCATGGAAAACAGTTATTCAAACTGATCCTTTTAAGATTACACGAGATGTTGCAAGAGAACTCAACGTCGGCCGGTCTACTATTTTAGTCATTTGGAGCAAATTCAGCACCTTTTGAAACCGCAATCATTTCTGCATCAAACTAATAAATGAAATGATCTAGTGTAAATGATGTATCGATGGACCCCTCCTGCATTCCAAGCTCGGAAGACTATGTCCTCGCTTCTGGGATGCCTGCTCAACAACAAGAAGAAAATCAATGCCGACGTTTACGGTGAGGAACTCCGGTAGTTGGTCGCAGCTGTGCGAGAAAAACGCCGAAGCGACTGTGTCGCCCTTTCCGAGGATTGCTCGATCTCATATAGCAAAGTCGACTTGCCCGTTTTGGAGGAATTGGACCGGAGCACGCTACGATATGCACCGCAAGCCCTGATATTGCTCCGTTAGATTATCCTTTCTTTCGATTATGAAACAGCATCTGCGGAAGAAAAATTCAGAAACTAGGGCTAGCAAAAAGTGACTTCACCGCCTCCTGGGTCTCCAGCCTCATTCTTCTTGGAAGGAAGGCATCTATCTTGCCCACCACATAATTGCATATCATTCATCAAATGGTGATTATATTCTTGATTAATTGACTTTTTCAAGTGAATAACAATCGATCAAACAAAATTGCCGAAATTGAAAAGTTATGGGACAACCCAATACTGCCTCGGAAAATGAATATAATGGAACCGTATAGGAAATTGTTTCATTAGAGTGAAAGTCGAGCGTTCAAGATTATGAAATCTCTGTTTCAATAGTGTGATTGATCACATTACCTTAAGTACAAAACATTTTCAGTAAATACTATCCTATTTTGTCAGCTGTTATTGCAGGTACACTCTACGGCCGAATATATATCCAAGGTTACATACTTAAAAACACTTCGTCTATGGAGTCCCGTCCAAATTGAAGCACAGTAGATAGTGGTATCAATTCTTACCTTTTCAGTCTAACGGTTCTTCCCTTGTTGACTGTCTCAGAGAATTGTGGAATATAAGAGCTAATAGTGAATGGTCAAGTCAGGGCTCATGAATGGACTATGAAGAGGGCGTCACTCGGAGTATGTCTCTTAGGTGAGGAAACATTTTTGAGGTTCCCACCTATGTAGTTGATTGTGGCCTAAAGGCGCATATGCCAAGACATTAACAAGCAAGAGATCAGGCACACAATACTCAGAGGATTAGGACAATCGTGTGCGAGACGTATACTATCGAGCTCGACGAGTTTTTCAGTAATGCAAAGAGAGGTGCAAAGACCGATTGTACAGCTATTTTCACAGTTCTACTCATGGATACCATGATTTTTCTAAAGGAGCTACCTATTTGGTCTTTCTGACCGCCCGTTGAGAGAAGTAGTGGCTACTGGTGCTTGCTCAAAATATCCGATGTTCCACTAGTGACTAGTTATGTAAGTATTGAAAGTTACTCAGGTTCACAAGGTGGTCAAATTAGAATAGGCCACAAGTCAACAGATTTCAGAACATTTGAACGAGAACACTTGTTAATATACGCTCATCATTGATAGAATAAATGAGAATTTACTCTCTTTATCATCTCTGAATCCTTGTTTAACTGGAGATGCCGTGCAGTATATAATCCTAACTTTATGATGGTAATTTTGACGTTATGTTCAAATTCCTTACAAAATTGCGATATTTTTGATAGGATCAATTTATGCCTACGTCTACTTTACGAGATTAACAGGAAATATAGCTCTATATTAGTTTTCTATTCTCGGAGTGAATTAACTCACTTCGTTACGTTGATTGCCGGAGGCTCCTCTAACTTCACTCATCATAACGAGAATGAAATCCTATCGAATTGCACTTTTTCTTTGCAGCAGATAAATGAAACTGACCAAGTTGAATTACACAAATTTCGCATTGATCGACGAGATTCTGATTTAGAGGAGATTTAGAGGATCAGGAAGTTGAGTGCTTCGAATCGTGAACTTATATCGAAGGACGTCTTATGCAATATGTTGTGCAATAAAATGAACAGACCGAGTTCTCAGTCAATTTCAAACTCATTAAACATTAGTGTTCTATTGCAATGATCACATGCTTTATGTCAATCCTTTTTCCATAAAAGTCTGTTCTTATTAAGATTCTATTCATACTTTTCATTGAATAAAAGTACAAGCATCTAAATTCATTTCCTTCCATATAATATTAATATTGTTAATATTCATGGTGCAGTATAGCTATAAGACCTATAGAATCTACTATTACTTGGAAATCAGAAAATATAAACAAGAACTTTCTCTTTTTTCAACTGAATATTTGCACGAGGTTGGTTCGTCCTCTTTCTTAAAATTTGATGGCTGAGGGTTTTGTAGATCCCGCCTTTCAGAGCCTTTTTATCACTTCAGAGGTCACCGGTCTTATGTGACACACTGTGAAAAAAATAAAGAGCTAATAAGAATGTACTTATGGGACTCATGGCACGATATGTTTTTATGTCTTTTGACATCCACATGATTTTACATGATATTATAAGATAAAAAAGAACGTTACTTTGATAGCAATAAATGTTTACGTAAACGATTACCGATTGACTAGTCTGTTATGAGTTATGCAAACCAATTCTCTGCGTAGGTGGTTCGAAAGCATTGTGTGTTCAATGTCTCAAATATATTCCCATGTTTTTGTATTTTCAATATGGCTATTCGTAATTTTTTCAGATGATCCGTCGTCATTATACTGCACGAATCTCGGCACTTCTGCTATTCGATGCGCTTCCTCGCACTCATTTTCCGCAAAGGTTTTCCAATGGCACGTGTTCTTTCGGCTTTCTCTCAAAAATTTCATCTTGTCTATTAACATCGTATAATGCCAGTTGACGCAGTTCTTCTCGTGATTTTAAGGATAATCCAGCTGGGACGCGCCTATGTGGAAGTGCTGAAGAGCATTACTCGAGGAACCAAATCTTCGTCCCTGATAACTTGCATCAGTGTCCACTGCTCTAAATCTCCCTCTCATAGATAATTTAACACATTTCATACACACGTGTATTCGGGTTTTCGGCAAAGCCTTCCGATAGAGAGGAAGAGTGAGGGAGGAAAGACCGAGAGAGTGAGAGAGTTAATGATGAACGTGAAACGACTGCTTTTTGTCTTTAGAGCAATTTGCGCATGGATAAATACATATATTTATAAATTATTTCATTCGAGCAACTACAATTTCGTTCCTTTTGATATCACTTTTTCTCCATAGTCTCATTTCTCTTAGTTTCTGTTCATTTTCACTTCTCTCCTACTCTTTTATTCCCCTCTACCTTTCTTAGCGTTTGTTCCCTTTCTCCCCTCTCCTCTTCTTTTCCATTCCTTTACCTATTCATCTCTTTCCATCTATTCTTATTGTATTACTCAAACATGCATGCAGTTCACTCAATCAAAGAGGCCACTATTCACGTGCAGCAAAGTGTTTTTCAAGTGGGTATGTTGGAGCAAAAATGAAAAACAATACTAATAGCATCCAGTAGTAGAAAAATACCTCAATGATAAAAAAGAGAAGAAAAAACCTAAGGGCATATGTACGCACATATACAACACACACACACACACACACACACACACACACACACACACACACCACACACACACACACACACACACACACACACACACACACACACACACACACACACACACACACACACACACACACACACACACACACACATACACACACACACACACGTATACACATGCATATCATATACAAGCGTATGCACATTTACATATCTACACTTAGCATACACATAACATATACACGTCAAACGCACATAACTTTTTCTTAATATGGAGATACACGTATTCATACAAACACAGATGGACAGGCACTTAACTCAACCCTCTCAGTATTCTCTTCTATTGACCGGTATCTTTTAATATTTCATGTCTGTACCTACAGAAACAATATTTCTTCTTTGTTTTTTGTTTTTCCTAATTACAAGTCTCATTGATGCACTCATCAGAGCTTTCATGGAGATATGCACATCGTTATCCCATTGGTAGTGTTGTTATTTAAGAACATAATGACTACTACAAGCGAAATACATCGATTTCAGTTCATAAATCATCAAAAGTGATAGCATCTGTAACAGCTTTGAATGAACAAGTCTTGATTCATAGTCAATTCTATCATTATTTATATTAGAGTAAGAATTGGCAAAATCTACAGAGCCTTACAGACGAGATACAGGAACAAAAATGTCTTCTGGAATCAAAATTTTGGCTTTCTGCTCTGTGACGAGCTGAGGTTTTACATCTGGATTGAATAGGCTACTAGTTGACTCAGGAACTTCAGGAGGAAACTAGTGTGCATAGAAATAAATCATGAAAAAGTTATTGCCCTGTATGAAGGATAAACGGTCGTTGTGCCATATTACGAACTACCAATTTATAGTTTACCATTTTTTATGTGTTTGCTTATTCACCCCATTTCTATGACTCAACTTCGCATGCGTACGGATGTGGCTTCTAGCACGTTTCAGTTCAGCATGTTGTTTCACATTCATAATCAGCAAAGATAGTTCAGAGTTTTGATTCAGTGTCTACCTGAGTTTTTCGTCTCAATCATGAATGCTTTTGAATGGTGACGGACTTGATTCAGGCTACAACGTTCGGAAGACCCTACTAAAGCCTACCCAGACGTACTAGGCACATGTCGGCTGTGATCGGAGAGAATTTTTCGATGCAGAACTGGTACCAATCCACTAACCCCGGAGAAATGGAAATCTTCGGTTGGTTAGTGCGAACCAGACTGCCACCGCGTATATGTTTACGTTGATTTGAACTAATACTCTTGCAACGCTCTTAAGAAAGGTGATATAGAAACGAAGATATTCGAAGGCATTACACGCTAATCCTTATCTTTTAAGTGGTAGGATAACGTTCCCTCTTTGAGTATATCAGCTCTCATTGTCAGGAAGTTCTAAACTCCCGAGTTCCTTTTTTTCCAAATATTCTGTGTTGAAGAACAAGTACCGGACAACAACTGCTAGTTATTGATTTTTTCTTAGTTTCTGAATAATCTGGAGTAGAAAGTCATAGTCATTGTCACAGGAGTAGTCACTTCTGATGTTCTCATCAATCTATTTCTTCCTTTACCTGAAAGTTTCTGGTATTTGAATTGACCTGACACAAAAAAGAGCAGCGGTTCGAAAAGCGTTGGTAACATATACATCAGAAAGACATAGAACATCAGCACTGGAGTTTTTTAGTTATTCAACGTATGCGAGATAGCACTTATGGATCTCAGTTCGTAAGTGGTCGAGTTCATTTCGTTTCTCAATGTTGAGTACAGATATCTTAGGTTCGCATAGAAGTCTTTATTGAAATTTGTGGCACTTCATTATCCGTCTTTACAGCGTTCTTGTTTTTTTTGTATTGTGTGGATTTCGGCTCCCAGTAGTTCTAGCATTCTAGATTTTGTTTTCGTCTTCTTCTTGAACGTCATAGAAAACTGATTGAGCATGCCTCCTTGCAATCTCGAGGATACCGTGGCCATGGCGTTCCATAGAGACGTTCGTTGTTGATCAGCGGAGAGTGCTGAAGGGGTTCGCCCAAGCGCGTCGCAACAAGCATCACAACCACTCGGCCACGACATTTTCACAATCTTTACAGTATGGATTTGTCGTTTGCTAACTCTGATTCACTATGAGATAGACGATAATTCTGCGTGTTTTGAATCTTCTATCCTCCTTATCTCTTCATTTCCTCGTCAATAACAGTGACCAACATTCTATTGTATCCACAAGAGTAATTACTTAGTACGAAAAAGAACTTATTCATAATCGCAAATTGTTATTAGTCACTAATTACTTATATACTTCTTGTTAAAACTATAAAATACTAATGATTTACACGCAGCTCTCACGAGTGATTTTCGGACACCAAACAATGATTTTTGATAATCAGAGGATTGACGAATTCTTAGCTGCAGGTTTATGAAGTCACTACAGATTTATAAAACCAACTTTGCTTTATCGCACCAGTTGTATATATAGTTTATGACAGTGTTGTTTTAACACTAGATAGGTTTAGAGTCAAGAATTTTAAGATTGGAAACAAAATTTCATTCTTAAGAATTCAAACGAGGTAGCAGCGGCCGCCTACTTAAGTGAAGCTATGAGAGCACTATTTTCTTCTTTCAAACGGAATGCTGCTCGATCAATTATTTCCGTGTTTGAGATGGGAGCATTGACAAAAAAAAAAAGCAAAGGAAATCGCCCAAGGACTCTAGAAAATCAGAGTTTCATTCCGTTCAACAGAGTAATTTGCATCTTTTGAACAACGATCTGCAGATTCTAGTAGTTCGCAACAAATGGTATCTAGTATCAGATGAAAGTTGTTGATTTAAAATTGGAAGTAGCTACTATTTGCGCATAAGCCCAACGTTCTCATTGACTATCGACCAATATGTGTTAATGTAGTCTTTGCGATTTTGATTAACAAACGTTAGAATTTCGTTTCCACCCTTTTTTACTATTGGTAAGTATTCTTCGTGCACTTGAATACTTTGATGAAAAGTCGGTACATGTCGTGTACGTGTCAACTGTTGTTTCGTTCATTGTTGTGCAGCCTCCATCAATCCACACGTCAACTACGACTTCAAGATTTGTGATCTTTTTTGGCTACTTATGTTTGGACGGATATTCTTAGAATTCGGAAACAACATCGCTCAAACGCTTTCACTTTTTTACCATACGATACCCATTCGTTGCAGATTAATGGAATGCTTGATGACTTTCGATTTGTGTTCTTCCAGGATTAGGACGAGTTAAGCAATTAATGAATTCCAAGGATAATATAGCTAACTGGGATAAATTCTACTTTCTACAGAATATGAGTTTTCAACTGTTTTCTAGATTTTATATTCATTGTAAAGCTCATTGCTCTATAGCATATCTGTATTCGAACATGCTGATAATACTGCAAGAAATGTTGCTTTGTTTTGTCCTTACTTCCGATGAATAATTTTTTCATCCCAGCAAATACATCGGAACGCAAAAAGTTTCCTCTTAATTCAATTCTATTGCGAGACGTATTGGCTAAGTTTGACGTTTTTCTATAAATACAGCAGTCATATGCAATCGGCACTTGTAAGTCTAAAGTTTTGCGATACATGTGTTACAATTTTGTTATTGCTGCCTTTTTTTTCAGAATCTCACTTCTTGTCTTTTTTCCTTTTTGTGCGATTTGCTCAATGACTCAGGAGAATGTTTGGACTTTTGCTTTTGCTTTCTAAACTGAATTTGATTTGAATCAATTAACATCTATTATCATCACTGATGAGTTTCTATAGGATTTTTGAGGTTTTTTCAAAAATATTACTTATTCAAATAAAAGTTAACCTAACACCGATTGCTGCAAAGTGGATTGTTCGGCCAAGAGCAATTATCAACGGGCAGCCACTATCATCAATGACCGTTATGAATAAAAGAGCATCGCTGAGTTAGATCACTCTATTCGAAAGTGTTCTATATTGTAACATGTACGAAACGACTAAGGCGACTCACACAGAACGGCTATTTACTCAGATTATCGCTTCTCAAAAAGACGGCGATTTTTTTTTAACGTTGGCCGAATAAAGACTTTACCAATCTTTCATAAGCTTATCGATGGGCAAAACAAATCTTGCTCCTGTCTTAGTTCTTTATCTGATGAAAATTAAACGAACCTGCTTCACTATCCCTCATAATCTACACGATCCAAACGTTTCCGTCCTCTCGTGTAATCTTTCACTGACTCTTTCTTTTGTCATTCTAAGCAGACATTTCTTTTTACTGTCACAATTGCTGTCTTCAGAATTTGCATGGATAATAAACTTCGTTGTATACGTTGAAATTGGTCCAATCAGGATGGTTCTTTTCATTTTGAGATTTCAGCATGAGATGTCGGATTCGTCGCAACACTTACGTATCGCTCTGACGGTAATTCATCTGATGCTCGTCGGTCTCGGATCACTCAACGTTTTCGTCATTTTTCTCATTCTTTCACGCCCGTTAGTGTTTTTTTCTTGCATTTCCATTAAATTTTTCTCCTTTCTGAACTAATATAATCTTGTTGATGTAGTAGTAGATGTTGTCTCCGCATTGAAGTTCTTACAATATCATAATCCACGGGTCTCCGTTATTGAGAAATCTGTGGCTGAAACACTCGTCACCCACTGACGCATTCCCAGGTGGTGGATAATGGGTTCAAACACGGGCCATAAACAAACATATGCTGCACTAAAAAGGAGATGGATTTAGAAGAAGCAATCCCCATTTCTACCTCACCAACTCATCCTTTTTTGTATTCGAGTCAAATTGGCCAAATCCCTGCAATCACGTGACTAGCAATTAGTTTGAAGTTATTACAAGTCTTCTCCAAAAAAAAATGCGTAAGTCTCGTAAGCTTAGTTTTGAAGGAAAATCCAAGCATTTTTCAGGAATGTCATTACAAGTTTTGTCGCTAAGAGTCATTTTAGAAAACGACGTAAGGGGAGGCTGCATGAATTTAATTTATTAAGACGACCAGAACTATGACAACTCGGAATACCGAAAAGCCTTACTCTTAGCGGTACATGTGGGCGCCTCACCACTACAGCGAAATAACCTACTTATAGTATAGTATATGGGAGATTTTTCCAAACCGATGTCGCCGTGGTTCAAAAATTTTTTTTTTGAAAAAGGCCAAGTCATTCTTTCAGCACTTGGGGAATCTTCGTGAGCCATTAGATGGTTCCATAAGTTGCGGCATTAGAGCAATAAACACCGAATTTATTAACCAGAGGTAATTGAAATTGCAACATCTTGACATCATTCAATTGCACATTTTCTTGCGAACATTTTGGTATACAATTTGTCTACCTTGCTCTAAGATGGAGCTGCCGTGGTAGTAGATTGCTGGCCACTCATGCACGAATGGCGCGTGGAGGAAAATGCTAGTGAAAAGGAGCGCAAGATCACTTAAGCTCCTTGTGAACGGCCTAAGTGCGACTGATCCTCCAGGTTGTTCTTTCCAGCTCTGAACGTTGCAAGCCACTCCCTAGCCGTCCTTTCTGCAACCGCATCATCGCTTCAAGCTTCATTAAATCTACGCTCCGCTCTACTAGCATCTTCCCTACACGTCATTTGTGTATGAGTAGCAAACGGATTTGCTCCCAAGACAGCTTCATCTTGCAGCAGGTATAGACAATTTTCACACGAAACGTAGGCAAGAAAATGCGCAGTTAAACGATATCAAAATAATGCAATTTTAAGTACTTTAAGTTGATAAATTTGGGGTTTATTCTTCTATGCCATAACTCACGGAACGACTCAATAATAAAAATTTTCATCCGAAATATCGCCATTCTTGAACGATATCATTATCAACAAAAGAGGAGAAGTTCGACAAAGCGTTAACATTTTGCTAAAATTAAATAGTGCCACTTTCTAGAGTGTCATGCGAACACTTGAATAGGTGAGAGAAAAGGAGTGAAATGGATGGCCTGCACTTACGTCATTTTCGCTCTGCTGATGACATCGTTCTTATAACAACGGGCAACCCCCAAACGGAACGAATGTTGAACGATGTCGATAACTTCTGTAGAATTTCTGGTCTCCCATTGAATTATTCAGCGAAAACAATGCTCATAAGGAACAGATTAGTCTTAAAATTGCTTTTAATGCCCCATTTACACTCAGTGGCATAAATCTGCGAAAACTTCAACAATTACTTTTATTTAGGTCGTTAAATTAACTTGATAAACGACCTACACCCAGCGTTAAGCAGGGGGAAACGGGCGGCTTAGGAAGAGTGTAAGAACATCGAGAATGTAGTGAAGAGAACAAAAAACATCCGACTTTGTGACCACCTTTTTCGACTCGACGGTCATCCCTATCTCAAAGTATTCCCCAGAGACCTAGTTGCTAGGTAAGCAGAATGAAAGACCACTTGGAGTTTCGAACGCACAGCCAAAAGGCTGACGCCAAGACTATCTTTTATTTCGCAAATGATAGGAAGGATTCAAAGTTATAACCCACGGTAAAGATCAAAATCAAGGATGGCGTTCTACACATCAGGCTGTGAACCACACGTGTAATGCGTTTTAATGACAACCAATGGACGAGAGTCGTTAACGAATGTATTCCTCTAGATGTCAAACACCCAGCAGAGATACTACCTACGCAATGGTCAAAACTCTTCACCATGAGCCTAGATAAAAGCTATGACGCTCAGTGAAGCCCTGCAACAAAGAGGGCTTACTCGGCTAGTCTTGCACTCGACAGAAAATAATGACAGATTTGAGGCGATCAGTTCGGGTTTCTTGACGATCAGCAGAAAAACCGGTGATCCAGGTGACAAATGACATTTTACTGACAGAGAAATAACATAGATGAGATTTTTAGCTTGAAAAGGACTGAATCCTCATTGATGATATAGATTAAATTCCATCTTTCTGATGAAATTCCTTAAATGTAGGCAACATCCACTAGGTTTCTTCATGAGTTCTAAAATTAGAGCAAAGCAGCAAATTGCGATGAAAGCTTGGCTGAGCGGCTATGATGCGGCAAGTATTGACAAATTTAGTATTGAAAGAAAACTTAAAAAACTCCGCACAAAACATTCTTGCTTTGTTGCCTGAGATGTGGTAAAAATGGTTCAAATTGCTTACGCGCACTTCAAACAGTGTTCTTAACAAATTTCAGACATTTCTGTTTGATTATTTGATGTTTACTGTTCTAGTACCAAAATTTATGAGAAGATCTAACAATAGAACTAACAAAATTGAATTACAGAGATTTCATATAAAATTGAAAATGGTTTGAGTCCTGGAGAATTATTTAACTGTTTTCAAAGACTTCATCTATAGAGTATGGTTTAAATCACGAATGATTTATTGAGTGTTTTTAGGGTGACTGAGAGCCACGCTATGAAACAGACAATGGTTGAGATTTTACTTGAATGCAAATGTTGCCTTCCGTTTCAATTTTCTTCTAGACTAAGGAACATATGGGAATGACTGTCGAAGAGTTTTCCTACTGCAAAAATGAACTCGTCAGCCAATGAAATGCCAAATTAACGAGGTTTCGGCATTATCAAAAGAACCGCCAATCCGGAACACATTTTGATTTTGATAGATATCCGATAAAATGGTCTGGATCACAATTAGCAATTAATGGTATGAGTGAGCATCAGCCATCCAACTCCATGTTTACCATTAGGTTACCCGCCAAAGCACGAGTGACTGAAGAGTGTAACACCCAATAGCGTACAGTGATGTGCAAAACCTTTGCGTCGGGCGAAACTCGAACCTGGACCTCACAATATCCATGAGCACGTACTCTAACCCGTTGCACTACCGACGCCCGTTTTGCACGACTCTTTCTGCGCTACAACACATCTATTTGCCACCTACCCCCGTCAACGGTTTGGCTTAGGTAATCCAGATGAACATGGAACCCAACCACGCTGACAGATACTGAGTTGCTAAGGGCGATTAAGTAAAAAGAATTCTGTTTAAATATAGCACTTCTGAATAATATAAGGCCGTCTATCTATTTCTACCGTTTCTACTAACAGTATTGCAGCAGGTAGCACTTCGAGCTCTGCAGTGGCATAAGCTTATAAGCTTTGGAATGGGAATTCTGAACTCTTCGCTTAGAACTATCTGGCGTAAATTGAGAAGCCAACTGAGAAGTCATCTTTGATTTTATTTTGGCGCACACCAATTATGCAAGCACTTTCGGCCGTTTTCAAAGGGTTGAAGTCTCAGTTTGAGGAACGACTACCTTTGACTTGGGCGCGCACCAATCGTTGTAGGTCGTCCTAACGGCGCGGGCGCGCATATTTCAAAATGATACACGCCTTGCTAAGTGTATTAAGGGAAAGTTGATCTTCGAGATCTATTACTATTCATCGCAGGTTACCAGTAGTGCAAGCACCGTGCACCCTCCATATCTCGCTTTGCGGACTCTTTCGAGTCACTTTCAAAAATTGGCCAAGAGGAGAACAGTGGTTCCCATTTCGTTCACCTTGAAATGAACATTGAGAACCACCGAGCGTCAAGCGCATCATGATCGCCGGCCATTCCTGGTGATGCCAGAGTGCATGGCGGCATTCTGCTCGCCGTCATTGACGGATCGCCGCAGGCAGTACGCCACGGGTGGTAACCGCAAATGCTGCAGCGTATTTGTGCAAGTTCAGATCGTGATTCTTCACTCATTGAAGAGTTCCGGAGAATACTTCGCTTGGGCTAACTTTCATAGTCATATGCGTTACTCAGAACATTTAAAAAAGAGTGCAGAAAGCAAAAACCAATGCAAAGAACATTGTGAAGCGGAGTGCCCTACTTTACTTTCATTTTATTAGGTTGTTCCATGATTTCTTTTGCATTTCAGCGCTTGTTGTCATTCCAAATTACTTATCTTCACTTGATCAGTGGACGCAGCGTTTCTTGTTGTATTCGTATCTAACATTGTTTCTCTATGACGATGTTTTCACCATTTTAAGGCCATTTTAGTGATTCCATTTGGCTAAAAGCTAGTTATCGCCGTACTGTATTTATATTGCAAAATTAGTCTAAGCAATTTTTCGGTGCTGTGTATTTTCCTATAACCGACCATCTATTGACCTCGGCATACATTGAATCGTTCAATATTTTTCTTGATAAGCAAGTGCGATATTGTCAATAATAGTATTTGAATATAATAACACAATTTAAGTTTTGGTGGTTTCGTCTTTTTCAGAGCTTGGAAAGGCCTTTAGAATCGCAATTTACCTACCCACTTGAATACTCTCATAACCGCGTTTGAGAAAAGTAATAAACAAATTTGGGTTACATAGTGTTTTTCTCAATAACTGTGCAGAAGTCAACGGTGAACTTCACGACTATTACTTCCTTTTCATTAATTCGATCCATACCGTAGGCAAGTTATAGCTTTTGGTTATGTTAAAATGAAACCTTCTAAAAAACTACTGAATCAATAGACATTTATGTGCATTAGTCAACGTTGTTGAGTGGCCGTCATCGTTAAGACCAAATCGTAACATCTTCTTCAAAGCTTTGAGGTATTAACCTCATCATCATTCAACATTTGAAAGAAAAGCTCCAACTGTATCGAGATGCTATCACAACTTTGTACTCAGCTTTCAACTTTCAATAAACCCAAAAGAAATTTCTTTGATCCAATCCGTAGTAATGCAATTGTTACTCGGAAGACCCCAAATCTTCAGAAGATGGAAGACTATCGTGCAGCGATGTTGACGCTTTGTGTCGCTGATTTATTGTGTAGAACACTTGCAAGTCAATATTTACACTAATCAAAAACTAGCAAATAAACGTGAAATGATCTGTACAACAAAAATTGTACATAGTTTTTGTGCGCATATCGATTCGTTCAGATATTTTCTTGTGTAGTCCGTGCAACTGTAAATGTAACTAGTCCCTAAAGTGTAACTACAATGTAACTTCATGGAATAAATTTGAAGACAACTCTGATTTTGCAAACGTAACGTAGATTATTTGAGTTCGTTTCGGGGCAAAATTCAAAACATTTCCGCCACTATCCATACCTTATTGAATCATGGAAAACAGTGCACAGATTCACTTTATTTATTCTCATTCTATGTATCGTCGTGGTGTTCTAGGTATTTACGCTCGATAACAAACGTCTACATGGTCGGTTTATGCCTGGCCGATTTCATCTACCTCACCGACTTATCACTTGTTGCCGCCACATCGTTGAATATGAAAAGCTGGCCGTTTGGATCAGTTCTGTGTCATTTCTATCACGGTACAGAAACAACAGGTGAGCTAGATGCTATGTTTGCATTGAGGAAACGGCTGAAATTATTTTCGCCATAGTCACTTACTATTTCCGCCGTCTCTATGGTGTTTACTTCTCTTCATTAAAATTTGATCTGGTCCATTAGGGAATCAAAGAGATCAAAAATCAACAACATTTTCAAAGAAGACCAAAATGGTGAAGTAGTGGCTGAGCTCATGAGTAAATTCGAACACCTTCAAGGATGATGGGCGCGTACAAATTTTTGTTGTTACTCTGATACTCCATGATGTTCCCTATACACTCATATTCCTTTTACCATATCTTATAACTCCTACATGCAAGGAAAATTTTGAGGTTGAAACGTGATCTTCTTCTCGCTCTTACAGCGCTATATGAAGGCCTTTCTGGGAATCAAACCTAATTACAGAGTTAGTGGGATGTATAAAGGGTAAAGGATAAAGCTCTCGGCGTTGATCAATCCCTGAGGGATGCGCCATGCATTCGACTTCAATTTTTAACTTCGTTTGAAGTGATTGAATGCACATCTGGCCTTTACAATGACTCGCGGTGGCCTCCCGCTGAACCGAGTCAGTGCTGCTTATCCTCCCAGACAAGTCTGAGACCTGTCTGGTACCAATTTACCGACCCCGGAGGGATGGATGGCTTGGTGAGCCATGAGCGCGAGATCGAACCAGTGACCTCGTGTGCGACGCAGGGCACCTCTAACCACTGCGCCACATGCGCCTCTTGGGGGATGTATACTATCGAATAACTACTAAACTTTCTATAAAAAACTCACAGACTCTAGTCGAGCAAAAAATGTGTGCCAAATTTGAAACCTAATCGTATTCTCGCTGCTACGACACAATGAGAAGGCCTTTCAGAAAGCAAGCGTAATGGTGAAATCGTCGAGATCAAGCTTCTGAGTAATTTCTTTATATCTGGAAATATGACGCTGTCCGGCAGGAAAATCTTCAGAATAACCATGTACTTGCAGTGGTACACGCCGTCTCGAACGTGTCAACGCAAACTGCATATACTTAGCTACTATTTAAAAAGAAATTCTCGCTCTCAAAAAAAAAAATTTGATTGTAATCTCAGAATTATGCGCTACAATCCCTGACTTTGAAAGCTACTGTATCGTCGATATTGCTCTTGCTTGATAGTGGTGAGTAGTGCAGTAGTAATGGTATCGACCAATACAAGCACGGTGCTGCTTTGATCCTTATAGGTTCCTGGAGCTTCTCAGTCTTGTGAGGTCAGGTAATTGACATCAAACTCGCCTAGAAAGATCGCACTCTATAAAATCCTGGTGGGAATGCTCGAGCCTGGCTATCTCAGGACCACATAGAGAATCCTCTCAATCAGTATTCAGTAACACTCATAACAAAAAAAATTCTTCGTGCAGCAGGCGAGCCTATACGCAAGAGTTGGAAGAGCTTCTTGAATGATGGAGGTAGGGAAGCTAATTGATTACAGGAATAGTGAAATTCTTAAAGTGGATATGAGGACCGGTAAAAGATAATGTTTATCCGGCAATCGCTAATATTTAGTTGAATTCCACTAAAAAGAAGAGGATTCTCGGAGAAATATTTCCAACAAGCCTCTTTCCATAAATTATCATACTTATTATAATCGTTAGCCATATACGAAAGCACTGCTGGGAATTTCGCCTATTTCAGAAACAGAATAAGTACTCGTTAGCAATTTTTCATGTGACGGTTATTCTAAGGATTCAAATTCGCCTAGTTTTCTGTTCTATTGACTTACAAAATACATGAGAGATGATAGACGGAATCCTCTTTGAGTTTTATTACCTTTTTACCTTAAGCTTTTCGTTCCCTAGATCAAAAATGAAGAGAAAGTGGCGCTACGTCTTTTCGCATATCATAATTTTACAGCCATTGATAAGTTTTTCTTCAAGAATATCGAAGTGCGAGCAAAACTCATAACCTCAATTGAGCTTCAAACCTGCACGTGCCCTTCTCGAGACCCATGTGCTAGTCAAAACTTGAACTAATTAGAGTATAGAAATAAAATGAAAAGGTCGTAATGCTGACAACAATTTCTCTACTCATCAAAAACGCAGTTATGTTTTAGAGTTCTAGCCATTTTTTCCTATATACTACATGAATGTAATTTTCTCACGTAAAGACGTAAATCTTTTCTTAAAAATGATCTAGCATGATTCTTCACACATTGAAGTGCTATTCTTTTGAATAACGTCGATGAAGAGCATATTTTTCATCGAACAAATGACTCTTTCTTTAAAATTTCGTTGAGCTCACGGTTTCTCTTGCACTTAGCACTGTGCAGTGGGCAAGCCGATATAATTATGATTGAGAAAAAAGTTTTTTGACACCCGCGAGAAATTCAATCTATGCTTGTCTTACACACTATTCGTTACTATAAATTCATGGGAATATCTTAGGAATACTTTCATAAGAAATTCCACACAGTAACATTAGTTATAAAATACACGACAATGATTCGTCGAAAGTGTGCGCTGTTTCAACAATGCAATGCCAAACCTCACACCGCAAGGAAGACTAAGAAAAAGCTTGGTGAGTTGGACGGAATCGAGATCTTGCAGCACTCAGCCCACAATGCAGATGCTGCACTGTCCGATTATGGTCTGATTTCTGCTCAATGAATATTTCTTGCTTGGGCTCCGATTCAAGACATTTGATCACGTTGAAGTGGCATGTCAGGAGTTATTCGATCCAAAGCCCAAGGATTGGTATTTCGAGCAGGTCCGGAAGTTTGCAGATTGTTGGTAGAGGATCTTGAATAACGATGGTCTTTATCTTAAAGAATAATTATTGTTATTTTTAGTTGAATTTCCGCATGAACTTTGAAAAAAGGGAGTGTTAAGGAACTTTCTCCTCAACCTAGTAATAGGTCTTCCAATAAGTTTTGCCAGTAGAGCAATAAACATCAAATTTAGCAATATACATTATTCACTAGTAGTCATTCCATAACGCCAATCTCGTTAATTTCGAGGCTAAGACTGGTTTTTGAAACGGTTTATACAGAGCGCTCTTAGAGCAAAAAGAAAATCATGTTTCGCACTCGATTTAGTTGGCTTATCCTATAAACTCTATAGCAGGTTTTTTAGCAATGTGGAACAAAAAATTTTGTACCTATAAAACGATAGAACAATATCTCCTCTACATTTCCTATAATAACCTGGAAATTTTCCAGAAAGCGGAAAAAATTCTGTATAAGTGAAGGAAATTGTGCAGCTCTCGAATGACGCGCTTTTCCAAGGTGGTAATTGAAATCGCTGCGCACAGTGTGACTTGTTTAGCAATTTTGTTGCCTTTTCGGGAAAATTTTCGGGGTCTTTGCAAAGCAACTATAGAGAAGACTTTGTAATATCGTTCTATAGGTAGAAAATATCCGTGTTCCGAATTGCCAAATAAACCTGTTATAAAGTTTAAGTGATGAGCCAACTACTTCGAGAGCAAAGCATGACTCTCTTTTGCTTCATCAGCACCTCTAAATTGACCGCTTCAGAAACCAGTTTTTACCATCAGAATTTTCTAGATTTGGGACTACCAGTAGTCTGCGCATATTATTAGATTTAGTGTTTAATGCTCCAGTGCCGAAAGTTATTATCTAATATCTGGGCTCACTTCTCAAGTGTCTCAAATGTTGCGTATCATCACGAAAATATGGGCCTCAAATGACACTCAGCTTTTGGCAAGTTTCTTTCGACCTTGACCATGTCCATCTAAATGTGAATCAATGACAATACTAACGTAGTAATCTGATTACACCATATAGTACTTTTCTCAATTCTTATGCGCCACTAGAGGATTATGGTCTTATATTGGGAAATAATCGAAATCAAAGCTTTAAAATATGAAGAACTTGGCATTGATAAATCCCTGAGGGATGCGCCATATAATCGTCTTCAAGTTTCAGCTTTGTTTGAGTTAATTGAATGTACATCTGACCTTGCCATGGTTCCCGATGACCTGGAAAAAATCGAGTCAGTGCTGCTTTCCCCAAACACATCTGGAACCAATTCACCGACCTTGGTGAAATGGAAAATTGGTGAGCCTTGAGCACAGGACTGAACCATAAAACCATCGTTGATCGATATGTGCTCTGCAGAGCACCTCCAACCACTGAGCCAGATGCGCTATACTTCGTGATTACTAAGATTATTAAAAAGTCGATTTTCAAAAATATTAAAAAATGCTAGGCCATATCACACGCGACACATCACTCATTGGAACTTTTTCATTAGTCAATTGAAAATCTTTATTTTAGTGTTGCAAAATAAGATTGTATCGTTATGATTATCCTATGAACGTGCCTCAGTCGCCGTGCTATTAATAGACAAGATATTGTCTTCTGGATAAGTTCACAAGGAAGTTTTGATTTGTACAATATTTACTACTCTCTCTACATATCATTTTGAGGATGATATTGATCTGAATCCTTCGTAACTTCACTGTTAAGAAATGATAATCTACATTCAATTATCATGCCAACAGCTTTTCAACGAACGACCTCTTTCAAATAGTTTACTTACTTGATAGATAAATTACCCACAAAAAGATCACATAGAATGAAAAACTTCCATGCCCCAGGTTAAAAGATTCAATTGAGATATGGACCAAATTCGTGCCTAAATTTCCAGACAATTATTTATCTGATTATTTTGGGTTTCGTGAGTTGAGAAATATTCAGTGCTAAATACATATGCAGAATTCGTGTAATATGTCAGCTCAGAAATCATTTCATTTGACCGCCTATAACGATATTATGATGTTACAATAAAACCAATGACACAGAGTGGTGAGCGAAATCTTTGCGTCAGCTGGGACTCGAACCAGGTTTCACTCATTCAGGTAGCGCGTTCTGAACCGTGGCACCACTGACGCTCGTTTCGCACACCTCTCTTTCTTCGCTACAACGTGTTATCTGCCATCAGCCGACCGTCTACGGTCTGGCGTGGGCAGGCACTTGTCGACATTGTACCCACTCATGTTGACAGATATTAAGTTTCAATAATCAACCAGAAATCATTTTATTTGATCGCCTATTGCGATGTTATGATGTTTAGATAAGCCCAATGATGTAGAGTGGTGTGCAATGTCATCTTGTCATTTTATGTCATCTTATGTTATTTGCAGGAAAATATGCGTCAGTGTTATTTGTTGTGCTACTGGCTGCTGATCGTTACTTGGCAATGTGTACGACTGACATTTGTGCGCGATATAGGTAAAAAATTTCATCACATATGATCTACTTATTCACCATCACGTGTGTACTTCAGTTTTCAAACGTTTTCTAAGTATAATTTCATTTCATTCACAACTTTTTCCCATAATTATTAGAATTTTTCGTGATCAATGTGCCCTTCAGGAGAATATTGCGCACGTCTTAAACATCATACAACTTCTACCGAAATTAGTGCACTCAATTTCGTTGATCAAAAATTTCGAAATATTTATAGTGTTTCATTTTCCAGATTTGTCGAAAACTATGAGTACGAGACAGTCTAATTGCTAACTGCTGCATTGAGTGTCGTTGAAACATGGTTTTTTTTTATTCTTTCGGCACGACAGACTCATGGCGTTAGTCTTGCCTCACTTGAGGCGACCAGTCCGTAGTGCCGAGTGGTTACTGATGCCACGGAAGAATGGTTACTGGTTTGATCATTTCCGATAACGCTTCACAAAAAGGGCCTTGCTTCATCTTTTTTATCAGCTTCCCCTAACCTGGCTGCGTCTACTTCTATAAAAAAAATCTTCTTAAATGTCTTACACTATAGAATTTATGTTTTCGTACCCAACTTCTACAACATTGTTGAAAGAAATGCGAAAAAAGTTGGATATGCATTGTTAACCCATGGATCAATGCTTCGTATCAAGCAGTGAAATATTAAACAAGTGAACGTTTCTTTTGCCATAATAATGACGTTATAGAAGATCCTTCATTACCAATCGACACCAAAAGATGTACTGTCGAACGCCCTGGCACTGGGTCGAACCACACACGTTCTTCATGCTGACCTGCATCACCGACCACTCATCCATACGACCTGCTAGCCACCGACGGCGAAAATGTGTTATCGCCTTGAACCTGTCGCACTGAAAGGGTTAAGTATACAATGAAACCACTCTGCATATCTATCGGAAAAAGTACCAGTGACTGCCTACGGTAGAAGTGTGTCGAGAAACCCGACCAAAACTGCCCAATTAAACTTCGTACATTCCTTGTATTTCTGCGTTCCTCTTTCTTTGCAGAAATTATCGTGTGGCGATGATTCTCAGTACATTCGCATGGTTGACGGCAATAATATGTAGCCTTCCTCTATATCTGTATGCGAAAGAGGTAAGAAATAAAATTCACTCGGATTTTTACACGTTTTTTCGCAACTCAAGTTATAAACAAAGTTCACTTTCTGTAACGGACACTTAGCGAGTTTCTAAATTAAATTATGTGTATGTGACTACTTTGATGTGTTCCTCTACACACCTACACTTATCAGTTAAGGTTAACTTATGCAAAATAATCTATAAATTCACAGAGTCTTTTAAAAAAAATATTCACCGTGGCTACTTCACTTGTCTGTCAATATCTTCAAAAACTGACTCGGTTGTGTTCACAACACAGAAAACCCACGTGGTTATAAAACCATTACGCATTACGATTACGGTTTCAAAAATCGTACCTATTCACGAATGCATTCTCTTTTCATGGCGCACTTAGAAAACAGATATCAAGATATCAATAAATGGCGAGGTAATTCGGAAAGGTGATTTAGGCTACATTTGGCATACGACCAAAAAACTCGAGTGGTGAACAGACGAATAAAACTTTTTGCCTCGTCCATTGGCCAAGCACACCGGCAGCTCAGTGGTAAGTGTTGGCGATGGGGCTAGAACCCTTAACGAAATATTTGTTAGAAAGAGGTTTTTTGGGCAGAATATTTGACTGTGATGATATCCTACACGATTTTGATGATGAAAGGACTATGGAAGCGTGAAAAGCTCAACAAGTACATTGTTCCTTGTTGAACAAGGCATCATTTAAACTAAAATCACGTTTTTACAGACTAAATTGACATCGAACTACGAATTTTCTCCAACTACCCTTCAACGCTGTTTATGTTCGAAAAATTCTTTCCATGATTTTCTAGGTTTTACCCGCTCACATTCTTCTGTTGTTGAATTCAGTTTTTCGTGTGCAATATAATTTTTTACATCATAAGCGTATCTCTTCACAAATACATTCTTTTTTCATGGCACACTTAGAACATAGGAATCGAAAATTCAATACATAGTTACATATGACATATTCAAGCCTAATAGAGGACCCATTTCCCTTACATTTAAGCGTAAATTTCAGGTATATCACTTCATGTTCCGTATTGATTTTCATAATACCAGTTCTTATTATTTTTTATTGCTACTATAAGGTATTTTGTAAGTTACGAGAAGCAGTAAAGGTTGGTTATAATAAATTGCGCTTTATAAACAAAATAAATTTGAGTAAGTAAAACTTTCTTAGGGATCACGTCGTCTACATCGGTCAACTGCACGGGCACCTTATCAACGAGTAACACGAAATGTTCAGCGGGTCGTGCTATTTCATCTTGTTTGTTGGTGAGCAACTACACAGTAGAATATTTATGGACTGTAGATTGTTTGACGTTGACCAACCGCTGAGGAATGCACCACACATACGAATCCAATAAATATTTCTGTAGCCTTTGTGCGTAAAACCCATATCTTCGCTTGTAAAAATCTACCGGTGTGTCGAGTCAGTTCCTAGATCCTCCTCGGCGAGTGTCTTGCACCTTCCTGAGTCCTCAAACGTGGTAAGCTTGGTGACCGTTGTGGGGGGGGGGGGGGGGGGGGTCGGACTAAAAATCAGCCTTATGTGTTTGGCAGGACAGCTTCAGCTCCCTGTGCTACTAGCGCTATTTTCCACTAACTTTATCCTTTTCCACTCGACTCCATTCAGTTACAATGAGCCCTCCCTTTTGCGCAGTCGCGTACAAAAGAAACATACTGGGTTCTTTCGACTATCAATTTTGACCCCCATGCTGTTTTAGACTAATGTTCGCATGACGTCCTGGAGATTGGTAGTGAACAATTTTGGCAAGATGCCTTACAAATCCTCTTTCTACGTTGATAGTAAGATCACTATGGAATGTTGTTATTTGGGTAGACAAACCTTTGTCAAGCCCACAGCGATCCCTTGTGCAACGAATAAAGCAGGCTAACTAGAGCTTCTATCACTGCTTCCGTCCCAAATGAGCTAAAAGCTTTCCTAAAACTGATCAGAGTGAAACACAAAGATATTTTGTACTCACTCGATATTTCCATTTAGTTCTATATTGTGTGGATGTCGTCTATAGTATTGCACCGTCTGCGAAACCACGCTTGTTCTCATAGCTATCCAACGTCCACTGTTCTCCCAATCCTGTTGTGCCACCCACCATCGAAGAACTCAAAGACGACAGATAGCAAACAGATTTACCAATATGCAATGATGCCACTAAAATCTTACTTGTTGAACAATAACATAATCTCATTGGTCCTCCAAACAGGAACTTTTTATTCTCTTAAGCAGCGTGAAAAGCTATACCAGTGTGATGATGAGAATTGGTAGAAGATTCTTCAAGTAATCACATCTTATGCTGTCCGAGACAAGTTCTGTTTGATTCTAGAGCTACGAAATATTATTTTAGAATTCGAAATCAAGAATTTGTGGGACGACAAATCCATGCTCCACTTTTTCATATAAATAAAGGAGAATATGTATCGAAGAGGCTCAAGTAGGAGCAGTAATGAACTTTCTCATTGCCTTTCTGGAAGGTGCAACTTTTTCGTGTGGACACTGGAGTGCAATCATCTTCAAGTGCTTTGAGATTTTTCTCCCCGGTGCCTGAGGCTTCGCCAATTACTGCTGCTTTCCGCTCGTTAAGACCTTATATCGAGGTAAGGGACTATGGTGCGATCTCGGATAGAGTTTATAAACTACATCGACATCGTTCGGGCAAAACCTATCTATTATGATGTGGTCTATTTCGTTGTGGTAGTCCCCATTGAGAGACTACCACGTGCACCGTTGAGGGTGACGCATTTGGACTTGTGAATTATAACGGTTTTGGTCGTCACGATAAGTTCAGACCGCTGCTCACCCTGTCCGCTCATTATTATCCAAACCACCACGTGTGTGTTGCAGATCTACGCACTGCGCCACGCCCTCCTTGTGTAGTAACTTGCGTAGGTTAAGTGAGGTCCTCTGGTCTTAACCATCCTGATGATGTTGTAGCTTATCCTCTACATGATCAAGTTCTATTCAAAAACTGAAATGCAAGTAAACGTTCATTATAGGTACAAATCGTAACTTTTAATGTTAAAGGTCTTGAGTAGCTGCCTATGATAATCTTGAAATTTTAGCAGCCTTTCCGCACTTGCCCTACACAGCGCTGGGAACTGCGCGACTAGTTCGGAGTCAAATAAATGAGATCCAGTTAATGTAGCTTGCTGGGCTCCAATCATGGGGCAAGGTATGCTAACGAGTAGCTTGCCATTTTTTCACAGAGCTGACAAGGAGCTTGTTTGTGGGAGATGTTTTGAAGCCGCCTTCCAGTTTACTTTTTAATCACTTGGATGGAGACTTCTGGCTAATTCGGTTCTCAAAATACAATGAAAGTGTGGTCAAACTGGTAAAATAGTCGAGCTTTCAATTTGCTATTCCCCACCTGGAAATGCGCCACATAGCTTTCTCTTAACCGGTCAGAGCTCCATTTGTGAGAAATGTCCATATATCATTTATATATATATATATATATATATCACATACCACTCCGAATTTTCCTCTCCTGTATTCACATTTGCTGGTCGTTCCCAGTCTGGCGTTAAAGTCTCCAATAACGAACTAGTAGGTCTTTTCGTTGAGGATGCTGCCTTCCCTTGTTGTAGAACACGCCTATTTCGATATCATCAGCCGTATAAGCCGGTGAGCATCGGCTGATGGAACCATCTTTCTTCTAACGTGGAAGTTAACGCGGAGGAAGCAAGAAGTGACGATAGGACTTCTTATGACGTGACTAAATGGAAGACGTGTGGGTGAATGACAAAACCGACGCCTCCAGCATTTCGTGACGGAAACTTCGCTGCACGAATGACTAGAGTTCCGTTATCTGTTTGTCCTATGTGCTCATAAGTGCTCATAACTAATCTGTGCAAGCTTATACGTGCACTATGTCTGAAGAGTTCGTAAGGAGAATTTGTGAATTTTGGTTCAGAGGTTCTTCAACATCATTGTTTGGAAAACGCTAATGAGCAAAGTACTGCTGTCTCTGATCAACTCATATAGCCATGCTTTAAACTCTTCTTTTAATTTCTTTTCACTTTTTGGAATTTGTTCAATATTTCGCCATGAGAACTTTTATAGTGCCGTGCTGTGGAACATTTAACATCTTTTCAGGACACCATTCTGGCTGTTTAATTTGTTCTCGTCAATTTTTCGTGTACGAATCACTTCACAGCTTGAGCGTATAGTCGTGAATATTATTCATCTGTTTCCTTACGTCAACTGTGCACTTAATCCGCTGCTCTACGCCTATAGAGCTGAGAATTTTCGAATCGCTTTCAAGTCTATGTTTCTTGTTACGTCCAGGTATATTTTAAATCCTTCATTTCTTACACCAAGTTAAATCTGGAATTTTGTATCAGATTCGTACTTAGAGAGCTTGCTCCGTTCTAGTTTTCTGTCGACTATCCTTTCTTAGCTTGCATAGCCGCGATGGCTCTTCCCTAAGCCGAATTTATATAGCACTGCTTGACATATGTCGATTTTGGTTCCAAGGTTAAAGGAATCTCTGAATCCTTCTTTATGTTCTATTTTTTTGTTAAATTACTCAAGAGTCAATGTGTCATACATACTATGCACACTCCAGCACTTGCACTCGACTTGTTTCCTCGCAACTCACTGTCCACGAAGGTATCTAAAAGTTAGAAGTGTGGCTGGGATTTTCCGTCCTAGGCACGGTTGTTTTTAATGGTGCTCGAATCGACTTTTCTTGAACTCCCAAAATAGCCGAGCTAAAACATTCTCACCTGCTTTAGAGGGACTGAATGAGCTAATCACATGTGAGAGTGGTACCAGTTCTCCAACCTTTTCTCAAAGAGAGGGTTAATGGGTCCCGACAGGATCGTTTTTCGCGTCTGGGTAGTTTGTAGGGCTCACTAAATGAAAGAAATCCCATGACTGCATCACTTGCTCTTTTGCTTTATCTACACCACCTAATTGGATACGATAAGGTGCTCTGATGTAAGCTTGAAGGAGGCATAGTGTTCTCACACACATATTTCGCATGAACATTCTAGGACAGGAGAAATGGAAGCATCTGTATCAATCACGGCAAACAAACCTTGCATTTGCGGCAGGAAGTATTAACTTTTACCTTTCAGTTGATTGCCATTTTTCTAAATCAATAGATTATTGTATATATGTTTTGAAGCCAAGCTCCAGACGATGATGCTCATAAAGTAACGCTTATTCCAACGAACAAACTCCATTCATCACAGTACGAATTGACACTTTCACAGACTGGAGATGAAACCGTACGGTATGGACTAATTGAAATGATTGCTGAATGGTGATCATCCCTATCAAATTACTCAAATATTTAAGCGCATTAAACTTATTTAGCAATATCTCAATGAAGTTACACGCGCATAAAAATCCAGATTGTAAGTATCTCCTCGTGTACAGTATTCATTTAGGACATCCACGCCTCAGTCCTCGCTCCAACAATCCGTTATAGACAATTCATCACCAAGATGCAGCTTGCAACTCTTGAAAAATGAAAAATCACAGCCAAAACAAAATCTTCACGTACAGTTCAGTCTACAGGAAACCGACCCTGAAAGCACCGCTTTGACGGCGGAAGAAGAACAAGACAGTATTACCTTATTGTAGCGTCAATATTCTTTTCAATAACGGGTTTAATGCAGTTATTGGCGAATATCAAACTTCTGCAGCATTATTTTTTTATCTATAAGCAAGATTTGATGCTCTTACACATTGCCGTTCTTTTTCGTAATTTTGCTAACTTTTCACCAAAGCTTGGCTTCTCGGTCATCTAGCCATTTTTCTGTGCTTTGCGATAATCGCTTTCGAAATCGTATTGGTTATTCTCTACGCTTCAACTCATTCACTTCTTCTTCCAAGTTTTCGTTATTTAGAATAACGTGATTTGTGCGGACAACTAAACCTTTGAAATTCACATGAATGCCTAACAATCACGTCATGCAAACATTGACCATATCGTTGGGAAGCTCGTCTTTCACAATTTTCCTTCTGATTTTACAGATCCTTCTTGCTTTGCATTATCATGTTGACAAAACAATGAACATCTTAACAAAAAAAAACTTTGTTTTCTTCACCTAAACGAGTCGTAAATTGAGAAGCCAACTGAGAAGCTATATTTGAATTCGATTGGTACGCACACCAAATATGCCTTTCATCAAGTTATCGAATGTCTACTGATGGCATAGATAAAAGCACTGTCGGCTGTTTTCAAAGGGTTGAAGCCTCAGTTGAGAAACAACTACCTTCGATTTGTACTGCGGCGCGCACCAATCGTCGTAGGTCCTCCTAACGGCGCGGGCACGCATTTATCACGCCTCATTAAATGTATTAATGAAAAGGTGGTCTTCGAGATCTATTACTATTCAGCGCAGATTACCAGTAGTGCAAAACGCCGAGCACCCTCCATATCTCGCTTTGCGCACTCTTTCGAGTCACTTCCAAAGATTGGCCAAGAGGCGAACAGTGGTTCCCATTTCGTTCACCTCAATATGAACATCGCGAAACACCGAGCATTAAGCGCGTCATCATTGCCGGCATTTCCTGGTGATTCCAGGGTGCACGGCGACACTCTGCACACCGTCATTAACGGATCGCCGCAGGCAGTACGCTAGAGGTGACGCCACGTGTGGCAACCGTGAATGCTGCTCCATATTTCAAGCGAGTTTAGATCATGATCCTTACTCATTGAAGAGTTCCAGAGAAAACTTCGCTTGGGCCAATTTACATAGTCATATGCGTTAGTCAACACATTTGAAAGGAGGGTCACTGCAAAGAGTATCATGAAGTAGAATGCGCAACCTTCATCTCACCTCATTGGGTTCTCCTATAATTTCTTTCGCATTTCAACACTTTTGTTAAATAAATTGTTATTTATTCAAAACAGTCAATTAATCGACAATATAATCACCATAATGATAACTGGTATGCAATCATTTGCTGGGCGAAGATTGGACGCCAACCTCTCACAAAGAATGGGGCTCGCGATCATAGAAGTCTGTGAAGTCATTTTTAAGCTAATCTGATCTTCGAAAATTTTCCCCCGCAGATATTCTAGAGCGCAGAAGAGAAGGTAATATAATCAAGCAGTATCATTGCTTTAGTGTGGATCTGGTAAAGTTGGCCAGATTACTTACTTCACAATGTGATGAATGCCTTTGGAGTGTGACGTCGAGCGTAATCGTGAAGAAAGGCGACACTGAAAGGCTTTGGGCGCTTCTCTCATGCTCACTTCCGCCACTTGTTCACCGCAGACGTCGGTGTTAATTATCTGCTTGTTATCGAGAAGTTCCCAAAACGGCATATCATGGCAATCCCAGAAAACCAAAAGTGCAATCGTCCGAGCATAGAGAAGAAAGGTCTTTGCCGCGAGGCACCCACTAGGCGTGGTGCAAATTATTCTCGTAGTAGACCCAAAACTCATCTCCAGTAATGATCGACTTGAAAATTACTGCCTGTGCGATCATAGCACACTTTCGCGGAGCGCGGTCAGTGTTGGTCAGTGCACGAGGTGCCCATTCAGGCTCACTTTGCGGTAGCGCTTATTTCATTGAGATGGCGAACGATGGTGCTACGGTCGTATTCAGGTGTCTGGTTGAAGGTACCAGATCGTTACAACAAACCACGCCATTTTGGCAGTCATGCGATTTGAAATAGAAAAAAAGTAAACATTAGTCGAGAAGAATTAATGGGAAAACTCAATAGTTAAATAGTAGTATGAGCGCACCGTAAGATATACTTCCCAATTTTCTTGATCATCTTTATCATCAATCATCTCAGTTACCAGATCGCGTGTGGCGAAGTGGTTAGGAAGCCCTTCGACACATATGGTCGAACAAACGATGTCGAAGTTAGATCTCGCGCTCAAAGATTACTAGGCCTTCCATTCATTCAGTGAATTAGGATCACCCTTGACTGGGAGGATAGAAGCGCTGATTTGGTACATCGGCAGACCACTGTGAGTCATTTTAAAGGCCAGATAGACAATCAACAACATTAGACGCAGCAAAAATTTGAAGATGAATGCACGGTGCACCTCTCAGGAATTGATAAACGCCGATTCTTGTCCTAGTTACAAATCGCTTAAATTTACTCACTTTAATGTAGAAAAAAATATAATCGAACATGGTTAACGCGAAAATAAATTATCATTTCATGAGTAATACCTAAGTAAAGGTTTTGCGTCGATTCAACTACTGACAATGTGCAATGCAATGGATCCTCAATACTGTTATAGATAATGTTTATTATACTTAGCCTGTATAATTACATATGGCTCTAATGCAATGTAAAATGTATTCACAAGCTGAGTGACGTGATAATCCAAAGGGATAAAATCAATTAGCAGTTCTACCCTTTTTGGCAGCAATGACATCTAGTATTGGTTGACGTTTTGTTTGATACCTAAACAACACATTCAAACAAAAATCTGGCCTATGCGATAGAAAGAGGATTTGTAGAGGACAGAAAAAAGCCACATACCTTCTCTGCAATTCACGTAATTCTTCGTCCATTTCTGATTCGAGATTGTTTTTACGTCGAAGTAATTCGTCAAGTGAGAGTTCTCTCAACTAAACAGTGACACTTTACAAAACGTATAACTGAAATGGTAGTAAATGAGAATGTAGAGGTCAGATTGAAATTGAAAAGACATCCCTCTGAGTACCAGCGTTGATAGACAGGAGGTGACGCGCCGTCGCTTGCGCGGCAGTCAGGCAAGCGGCATTTGCATGTTTGCGCATGCATGTATGGCTGTCTGCCTGTTTTCCCACAAGGCGCGACGCCGCCATTACAGCAGCTCAATGAGATGTGACGTCGCCCGGTGAGCATCAAAAAAACCCTTATGGTCCCCAAAGGGATATGCAGCTAATACGCTGATAATAACGCATTACGCAGTTTACTCTATTGGATAGTATGAATTACACGTAGTACTTAATGTCAAACACAATGTTACTCTTTACAGCTGAGAAGGGAAATTGATGGTGGCACATTTATTACAGACTTTTGTAAAATTCCAGAGCAAATGATTCAAGTGAATGTTACTGCATAAAATGCGATTTCTTTAAAGCTCAGGATCTGAACTAATACACTTATAAACATAGAATAAGTACTGCAGAGATTGGCATATTGTGTTGTCTATTGTGCTAGTATCAGTGTAAAATGATTTGGAAACCCTAGTGCATCTGACTAAGATTGAGGTGATGATAAAAGGCCAAACAATTCAATGTCTAAAACACCTCAGTTCATATCGAATCTGGATTGAATAGATGATTCTGTTTGGACACAAAATTAGTACAAGTTAATGCAACTACTCACGATAGGCATTTGAGATCTCATCAAATAACAGTTTTGAATAAGAAAAACAACATGATGCAGAACACGATGCCTAAATCCAAGAATGGCAGAAAAGATACAGTCTCGATGATGCACTGGTAGCGCGTGCTCTAGGTATGGGTTAGACGCGGGTTGAATTTTCGTCTAACATTTAAAGTTAAGCATATCACTTGGCGTCCTTGGAAAAACCGGCTCCGTTTTACATAGAGACTGGTGGACTACAACGGTTGAAAAATTAGAAGAATTTTCCTTGTATGTAAGAACCACGCAAACCGACACCACAATTGCTTATAAGAAACGATCTCAGATAAAAACAAGAGCCTGCGACTGTGTGTGGTGAAGACGTGAGAACAACCACGGAGTTATCCCAAGATTTCCTACAGATCATTCGAAAACTGTTGAAAGACATTTATGGAAAAACAGATGACTCCTCTAACGACAATAGGACTTGCAGAAAGATTCGAGGATCTTTATGGGTGACGACACCGACAACGAATCAAATGAGAGGTGGGCCATGATCCACATAATTTATGAAGGCTCGTATAAATAATTGAGAGCTCGAATTCTCGATACAAACTCGAAGGAGCATAAGTTATATGAGATTTGATAAGACGATGTATTATTTCATCTTGGCAAAAAAGTGAATTCGATAATGCGCAAAATAGGAAAGGATCATTATACTACTCTTGTCGTATTGAACTGGTGTTTTCAGAATATGGAGCGTGGAAACCATGGTTCCTCAAGAAAGTAGAACCTATATGTTGAACCCGTTCAGCGCTTCGTAAACCATCACTATATCTCGAAATCATTCTCAATTCATTAACCAAACGCTATGTATCAGGGAGAAACCATTGTTTCTCAACGAAGCATGAGGATTTTCAGTAGAGACGTGTTTGCCAGGAGTGTAGCGTCTTTAACAATCTGCTCTCGAAGTTTATCAAACCTACTACTCATTCCCTACAATTTGTCCTGCACACAATATTCCGCATTGACTGCAAAATTAAGGTCGGTCAGGAAATATCTATCCCTGACGCCTTGTATAACGTGGAGGTCAATAAAGATTGCGTCCTAAAACGGGACCAGTGTTCTAAAACTCAAGATATCAGTCAAGATCAAAAAAGAACAAGAAAGAATAATCGTAAAACTATACCGGCACATCCCAAGACTGATTTACTATTGAACTCAACATAGATCAATGATTTTTTCTAACAGGTTTCATCCATCACAAAAGACTGAGAATTTAAAGGTAATTACTTACTACGTAAAGGAATGTTTAGGCACCGGATTTCTCCTAAGGAGGTTATAAAAGTCTACATACTCGAAATAAGACGGAACCATGGAAATGTCAGCCAGACCTGTATTGAATAAACCTTGTTGAAAAACAGCCTCGTGCGCACTCATCAAAAAACAAGGAATTACATCGGTACTACCAATCTAAGAAACGGTGATCTAACTTCTAACTCTCACTCAATATTGAACAAGCAGCTGTGCAAGTTATATTGTTTGTCCACTCGTCCACTCGTCACTAACGTCATTGCCATTGGAATCCACTAAACAGTCTCCACTTCACCGAAACTGGTAATTGGGGCGTGCAAGAATAAAATCCACACCGTGATACTTAATTTTTTCGTGCTCAGTCGATCGTTGCGCTAACAGATGTTTTTCCAATGTATGCCGTTTGAAATGTTTCAGTAATCTAGAAACAGTAATTCCCACTACCAACTCACTATTGACCTCGGCATTCTTTAGTGATCTACAGATTTTCCTTAATAAGGCAAACGCAACGCTCCCATCCTCGCTTTTGGCTTAGAAAAAACCTGCGAATGACCTATTTGAATCAGTTATTTTTACTTCTTTTTAGCAATGTATTATGAAGACATAAAGAATCATTCATGACTATATAGAGGCAGGCAAGAACTCGACCTCAGAAGAGAGTGTAACTTAAGTTTTACCCATATCGAAGGCGCGTGCTAGCATTACATCACCGCGATCATCGCTTTGCTAGCACTCTTTCTTCGATATATCTTTTTATAGCTATCAGCAACCAACCTTTGACGCATCTGGCACGCACATATCGGCATTGAATCCAGTTGAACTGACAGCTAATTAAACCGTTTACTCTATTTGAGAGCGCATGTGATGTGGGTTTAGAGGTGCTCTGCGTCGCACACAAGGTAGATCGTCCATGTTGCCCTCATGGCCCACCAAACCGTGCATTCTTCCAGGGTCAGTAAATCGACACCAGAGTTATTTGGAAATACAAGCAGTACTGATTCGATACAGCGGTAGCTACCGTGAGTCATTTGTAAAAGCCACATATGCATTCAATGAGCTCAAACGGACTAGTAGTGGATGGCGAATGTATGGCGCACCTCTCAGGGATTGACTAAAGCCAAGAGCTTTATCTTTCATTCTTTAATCTATTTGAGAAAATCAATAATACAACGCTGACTCGTTTAAGACTCTGAAAAATGAAGAGAAAGTTGACTCTTGAAAATCTGCGAAACTAAATACAGTTATTATCTGACCGTGGTTTTCGTAAGACCAGGAGAAAAATTATCGTAAAAAATGATGAACAGAGCAAAAATTGGTCCAAAAAAAAATGAACCAACAAATGATGCTTTTCAAGACTTACATGAACGTGTGGTCTTCGAATAACTCGCACTTTTTCTGTCTTACAATGAGAGCGTTTCACAAGTTTTAGAACTATAGCAACAAACGCCAAATCTATAAACCAGAAGTAATTCAAATTGCATGCTTTTAATGTCGTTCAATTATGCATTTTCTTACGAACATTTTGGTACATAAACTGCCTATACTTGCCTCAAGATAGATGTGTCATGGGAACAAATATGCTTACTGCTCATGCACGAATAGGACGTTGGGGAAAATGACAGTGAGGCGGCGCGCTTTTTTCCTACGTGCCATTCATGCGTGAGTAGCACTCGAATTTGTCTCCAAAATAGCTTCATCTTGAAGGAATTAATGGCAAGTTGTATACCAAAGTGTTTACAGAAAATGCGCAGTTGAACGATATTGAAATCATGCAATCTTAATGACTTCTGATTGATAAATTTGATGTTTATTGCTTTTAGTGCCAGAACTTACAAAACGACCTAATATCTTCTTATGCAAATTTCAAATGACATAGAACTCACGAATTCGTAATCACCATCTGCCATAGACTTATGGAAGCGATTTTCATATTCGGCTTCAGTATTCACTAAAAGTGATTTTCTAAGACAAAACGAAAGTTTTTTCACAACAGTTGTATCTTTGCGCAGAAAGTTATAAATTCAGATTGTGAACTTCAAATCATTATAAGAAGGCTCAAACACAACTGTGATAGTATGACTAACATCCATTGATATCTAAACATTCTTGTAACAAGAAACAGGCCTATATGACAGAACAAAATTCTGTAAATCATTATACAACAGAAATTTCGGAACAGTTCGAGCATTGGCTGATTTGTTCACAACTTCCAATTGAAGCATTCCTTTCAAGTACTGAAAACATGATAATCGGTTGACAAAAGTTCTCGTTACATGGTCAGTAAGCTTCAAGGTATGTTTTGAATTCACTTTTCTACACTTTATTTGACCCTATCACAATTTTTATTGCATTGTGCGGACCCAAGAATTCTGATATCCATCTTGTCTCTTGGTATTCATTGCCTGGTTGAAGATTCATCTTTCTTCATGAACGTCATAGAATACGGTCGAGCACATCTTGCGATCCCAAGGATAGAAGGAGAGCTGGGGCGCTCCGTAGACGGTTCGCTATTGATTGCGGAGAGTAGTTGCAGGGGATCAACACCGCATCGAACATAACTAGCCACTTGGCCACTGATCCCTCGTTCAAATGATGCAGAGTAATTGTTGAAGTTGTTGGACGTCGTTAAGCAACAAAATCGTTGACAGACGCCAGTTACAGACACTTAACTGGCGTGCAATCCCAGTTTCCTAATAAATGTCTATCCTCTGCCGTAATTCGGCTGAGTTCAAAAGTTACCATCGACCACTCAATAAGTAGAACATCGAAAATACACCATAACCTTCTCGAAAAAAATTCAGTCTCGGAAAACGGTTTAAAACTTTGAGAGTATTACTTAAACCCTAGCATCGCGATAAGGACTATATGGTGCCGTAGAGTTTCGATTTTCATTAACACCTTTAATCAAGAAATTGCTGTCTACACTCCAAAGAAGTTGAGATCATACTTCGTTATGGCAATCTTAAAAAACCTTCTAACACTCCTCACTCCTACAACTTCAAAATTCTGCTTTATGCAAGGAATAAGTTTGCACTTTTGAAGAGAAATGTGCACATTCGATTGTTGTTTTGATCAATGAATGATTGTCTGAGCCTAATTATGAATTGAAATTCACTTAAATACTTTTCCACAAATAAAAATACCATAGCGTTGAAGCAATAGAAAACTCACTGATGCTAGAAGTAATTGATGATTCTGTCTCTCCCACGGGCAATTTCGTTGGTGTGATCGCATATTCTGGCCTTTCATCCGATGATCCCGCTTTTTGATAGGGAGGGGGAGCGCCTAAGACCGACTGTGGTATTTGGCCGCCAATACGAAGGGATTCCATTTGGCTCTTAAGGCTCAACGCTGTGAGGAACTGATCTGCTTAAAAACAAGGCAATCATTTCATGGATCAAGAAATAAGTATACTTATAAGGTCTAAATAGGTACGTCGGTCGTATAGCGTCTTATATTCGATTGTTTTCACTTACCTGATGCAGCAGGATTTTCAACCAAGGTACGATCATCAGCATTGTTTTCCGTTAAGAGAGTACGACCACCCACATGCCCATCAACCATTGTTGCCGCATCCGGCTCCACTGCCGGAAGGTTCTTGAAAATAAAAAAAAACCGCATTTGAGGACACCTTTTACCACTTTTTTCACTTATATATATATATATATATATATATATATGCATATGTACATACCTATATATATGTATATATACATATATACGTTATATGCATATATATGTATATATGTTATTGTACACTGTGCCGTCACCACATACGCCTCCCTCCTTGCTACAATGCAGGGCTTAATGTGGGGCATGGGCTACTGACGAGGGGGGCGAGACCTCGGAAACAAGCGTGTATAGCCCTGGCGCACCACCCTCAGGTAAGGCTTCGAACAATCTCGAATATATTTACATATATATATACATATATATACATATATGTACATATATACATATATGTATATATATGTATATATA
Organism: Parelaphostrongylus tenuis; assembly: GCA_019055375.1. NCBI lineage: Eukaryota > Metazoa > Nematoda > Chromadorea > Rhabditida > Metastrongylidae > Parelaphostrongylus > Parelaphostrongylus tenuis. The sequence goes on along the minus strand of JAHQIW010006036.1, from coordinate 43,945 downwards.
CACATATATATCGTAAAGCGAGCACAAGCGATTCAGGCCGAAAGTCGGAATATTCTTGGAGTGAGAGGTTTTCAATTTTTCAATTTCGTAACATTATCCTTTCAGAAATTGGTGCATGACTGAAGAGAACACACCTTATTATTGAGCTGAATTTCGCTAGCGTCTCTGATAATTGCCTGAAGAACTTCTGGTCCTGGAGCATTTGCGGTGAATGCATGCTGCAGGCATGAAAATTTCTGGTAACCGTAGAAAACTGACAAACTTGTAAGAGTAACAGAAGATTAAGGAATTATCAGAAAAACAGGTATATTAATACTGAAAACATCTTTGAAGAAGATAAGTGAGTATGGATTAGAACAAGACTATCTGAACCTCAACAAGTTGGGAAGCAGTTTTACGGTCTTCAGGCTTCTTAACTAAACATTGCTTGATGAAGTCATTGAATTCCTCACTCCATTCATCTGGCTTCTTGAACGTCGGAGGCGGTTTCGTTGGGATCATAAATATGGCCTATAACACACAATTGAGAAAAACGCATTCTTTCCAGACCTAAGTCTAGAACAACAAAAACTATTGTTATTTGTAAAGAAAAACGTTGTTTGCTTACCCTCATAGGATGGATATCAGCATAAGGTGGCCGACCCTCCGCCATCTCGATAGCAGTTATTCCCAAAGACCAAATATCTGCTTTTGTATCATAGCCGATTTCCTCGATTACCTCAGGAGCCATCCAAAATGGCGTGCCAATAACCGTGTTTCGCTTAGCCATTGTATCCTGAGAAATGTGAAAAATTTACATCACTTGAAAAATAGTACCTCAAAGCTTACAAAGATCCACAATCTGTCACACTTACTTTTACTATCAATTTATGCTGTTTGCTCAACAATTTGAACGTTAAGAGCACTGTAGAAGCGATGAACCTATTTCATAAAAAACACGAGCCACAATTACACTCTAATTTGATTATCAAATCATTACTACCATTGTACAACCACTCAACTCAAGCGTGAATATTGTGCTGCTTCATAATTCCTTTCGCACAATTGCTATATTCAGTTTTCTTTTCTAAGTCAAACAGGGTTAATGCCAAAAGACTATGGTATGTTGAGTAACGTTCTAGTAGCTTAACCAGGAGATAAAATACTACGATACTAGCAGCCCCACCCACTAGCTCAATCAAAACCCATGTTCCATGCTCGGGACATTATGCTCTCGGTCTTGTGAGATCGGCACGGCCTGCTGTTTTTGGTAACTCGACAACAAACAGACAATCAATGCCGATGTCCGCCACGTGTAACGATCCGAAAATTGGTCACAACAGTACAAAAGAAGCGTCGAAAACGACTCAGTATCGCCCTACTCCAGGATACCGCTCGATTTCACATAGCAAATGCGACTCTCCTACATATTTGGGGAAGCTGGTCCGCATAACGGTACCATATCCATCGTATACCTCTAATATTGCTCCATCGTAACATTTATTTCTTCCGTGTCCTCAAGCAGCATCTGCCGGAGAAAACTCCAACGATTAAAACCAGCTCACAAATGACCTCATAGACTTCTCTTATTGCCAGCCTCATTCTTTCTGGGAGGAAGCCATCCAGTCCTTGCCAGCAAATGGTTGCATATCATTTATTACCAGGTGATTATATCGTTAATTAATTGACTTCTTTAAGTAAATAAAAATTGAGCTGACAAAAGCGTCGAAATGCGAAAAAAATTATGGGACAGCCTAAAAGTTTTTATGAATACGTACCGTAAGCTGACCCGCAACACCGAAGTCGGCCAATTTGGCTTGTCCCTCGGTGTTCAGCAATATATTTCCAGCCTTGATATCACGATGTATTTTCTTGAGATCGTGTAAGTATCGTAGGCCTTGAATAGTGTCTCGTAGTACTGCACTCATTTCACGTTCAGTCAATGTTTTACGCCTAAGCCGCATGATATCCGAAACGGAACCTGCACCGCAGTACTCCATGACAATCTGAAGAATTCAACGCCATGTCGTTTATCCACGATCAAAACGACAATCAATCACACCTACCCACAGGTCCGAATTTTTGAAATACGACCCGTAATACTTCACTACATATTTGCTATCACATTGTTGCATAATACTAATCTCCTTGATAATTTCCTGAATTAAGTTTGCTTTGATTAAGTCAAATTGTACAATATAGGGTTGGCAAGTAATTTTCTGGATTTTTCCTACTTTTATTGATTATTATTCATGCATTTGAGTTTTCGCTTTCACTATCATTTAGAGCATGCATCTACTCGACAATTACCCCTGCCCTAATGTATGCGGCAGAAACGTGGTCGCTACGTAAGCAGGAATGAAAAATCACTTGGCGTTATCGAACGCGCAGTCGAAAGGACAATGCTAGGAGTATCCCGTATCTCGCAAATGAGAGAAAGGATCCGAAGTTCCGACCTACGTCAACGATCGAAAATCAGAGACGCCGTTCTACAAGCCAGGATATCGAAAATAAGGTGGGCGGACACGTGATGCGCTTCAACGACAACCGATGGACGAGAGACGTTACCGACTGGATTCCTCGCGACGTTAAGCGCTCTAAAGGAAGACCACTTACCCGCTGGTTCGATTTCTTTACGAAATCGATAGAAGAAAGATATGATGCTCAGCGAATCCCTAGAGCGAAGAAGACCCACTGGGCTACTCTTGCACGCGATAGGGAAAAATAGGAGAGTTGCTGGTACCCGCTCGAGTCACTCGACGATCAACGGGGCAAAAAACGACTGCTGATGTTACACGAGTTTCGTTGCGTGCCAAAGCAGCATTTGAACACAAACGATACTTGTGTAGCGTCAACAGTCGTTTGCTCTCGGGACAATCCCATCTTAAACACAAATGTAAAAGTGTTATATATCTGAATAACGGCAATAAGTTGATCTAAACGATAGTAGAAACAAAAACTTGAATGTGTGAAAAATTACTAACAAAAACAAAAAAGTTCAGAAAATTTCTTGCCAACTCACTAAAAGCAAAAGATGCAAGAAGATGTGAACAGATTTCAAGTCTTTTTTTCAGATGAAACAACTCAATATTCGGTATCCAGTACGACGCTAAAAAATGATGTCACCCTTTATATAATTTGTAAAAAACCTAGATTTTACAGCGATGCTACATCAGTTTTTCAGAATCCTAGCAAAATTTTATCACCATTATATCAAATATGTCTACGTGAATCCCTTCACAGTAACCGCTTTTGGCATTAGTACGATTTTGCAGATAGATATCCGATGATGCTGAGTGATACGTAGAACCTCGAACCTCAGACGGAAACCGAACTAGCAGTTCCCTCTCTCCGCAGTGCGTGCTAACCAACTGAACTACTGGTAAAGCGGTGAAATGGAAGTTCAATTCTCGTCTGAGGTCCAAATTTTTGCATATCATCTAACATCATCGGATGAACAAAATCCCTGGATTTGAAGTTTCCAGAGTGAGCTTCCAATGCGTATCCTTCATTGGACAGATGTGCCTTGTAACGCGTTATACTCACAACTGGACACACAGAAAAAAATTGTTACAAAATATGATGGGTAGAAGTAGACCGATTACTACCTGAAGGTCGGTATCAACAGGTACTTTTTTGATAGCAAGTGTATGACCTGATTCTCGATGAATTGCTTTGTGTACTGATCCATAGGAACTGTAAAGACAAAAATAGCGGAAAAGAAATGATGACAATGTAAAGCTTAATTGTTAAAAACTACCGTTTTACTCTTTTTGGCCTTACTATTTTTTGCAACACAAAGATCAAAGGCAATCAGAGCATTTTTTGGATTTCTATTAAAGAGTTACGACGGAACAGAAGCTTCGCTAGTGCGCTCCCGGAAAGAGTGAAAGATGGGTTCGATTCTCGTCTGAGGTCCAAAGTTTTGCATGCCTCTCTCCCTCTGTTAAAGCATTCCTTAATACGATGAGGTACTCGAATCAAAAATGTGGTTAGGAAGCACCTCGTTATATTCCACTACTTCTCCGATTAGATGTAAGACCCCTAAGTGATTTTCGTGCAGAATCGGGACTAAAACAAATTTGAAACTATTTAAAATAGCTACAAAAAGAACATACATGTGTCCCCCTATGAGTACTAATGGATGAACTGTGACTCATAGCCATTTCATCAATACGTAATAATAGGTTGAATAGAAAAGTTCTGCCGTGTTACCTGAGAAAATGATTTTTACACATCCTTTGTGCAAATCTGAGCTCATCAAAAAGCTCGTTTTCTTTCGCATCAAACGATATATCATTCATCTACATAGCCTTCAGAATGGAACTGTTCAAGGGAGAAATTCCTCTATTGTTCCATTTCCACTACAAAAACTGGTTGTCAACACTTTTGAGGCTCACCGACAAATCTACTCCATCTAGTAGGCATCGAATGGGAGGTTTAAGAGCATTCGTCGTACAGATCAGACTGGAGCCGAGTAATTATCACTTATTCCGCTCGATGGAGCAATTTCTAAGAGACAAGAAGTTCCAAAATGTCTCCGAAAATGAGCGAAATCCTCAGATTGTCCTCAAATCGAAACATCGCGAATTTACCGCAACGGAATCTTCACGTTGACGAATATGTGGCTGAACTGTCTTGGTGTGGAAGCAGACTACTGCGACTATTGATCTGTCTTTCGCTTGAGCTTAACTGGTATTCAAATGAATATTTTCTAAGCATTTTGAAGAAAGAACTTTTTCTTCAACCTATTACATCTTGTGATATTGCTTAAAAAGATTGCGGCTTCACATACCCTTCTCCTAACTTTCCGACGATATCAAAAACCTCTTCTGGCTGCTTGTTCAGAGCTGCTGAGTCCAACTTAAATGCATCTCTAGAAAGGAAATATATTGAGAGGCAGCGAAAAAAAATTACAGTGGCCTTAGTTGCTCAAACTTCCTATAATTTATGACCGATGGTTGACAGAATAGTATTTTCCTTTTCATTTATCGACCAAAATTTATGATGACAGACCAATTACACCTGAGAAAATACAGGAAAAATAAGAACCAACGACTCGTTAGCTAAACCACTTCGTCCTACGGATCAAACAACTGAAATCCCTAACATTTTGAATTGACTATTTTGAGGACTTGCTCAAAATTATTACATCCTGACAGCATTTTTTAAGTCTTTTACGAGCTCTATTGAGATGTGTTTTACACATATATACCGGAGTAGTATCCACAAGCCAAGCAAACGACAATCGACAATAAATTACTCTGAAGAACACAACGCTGATCCTTTCATCGTACGATGAGTATAAATAGTTCGGCATCGATACCTTTGCGTATAAGAGGTATTTCCCTTGTAGGAAATGACTGGACCAAAAGGCACTGCGCTACTAATGAGGCTGAAAGATCGAAACACGTATCTAGAACCCTAAAAAGTACGACAACTAACCTTACGAGAGGCTTAAAATATGCTGCCAGGAGAAAATTTCTAAATTAGACCTATTTAGGTAATCCTGAAACGATCTTAATGTGGTTACTCAGAACAGTGTTTTCATATATCACTACAACATGAATTTCTTTGTCAATAGAACGACAGCATAAGCGAATCGGAAGAGGAGGGAGGTGAGATCTCGCCTGACTTACGTTAAGACATCATGTGATTCATAATAATACTGGTGGCATTGAAAGATTCCTTGAAAACTTAGGACTAAATGAACTGCTCTACATTTTAAAGCACAAAAACTCTACACTAGAACACCTTCCAACTCACGAAGACCCTTCATTGGAATCCTTCGACGATGTAATGGACGGAGGCATAAAAATCTGACGGTACGGACGCCTGCGATAAGATCCTGAAGAGATATTCAATGAAAAGTAGCAGTAATCAAAAAATGTAACTGAAATCTGAGCAAAGTGACGGATATACACGCGAAGCAGGCAGATCACTTCATATTGATATAAAAGAGCACTTAGGCGAGAAGTTAAAGTCAAAAAGTCGTTCAACCACCCCTTCAGGTACACATGGGTCAAAAAGTCATAACGGTGACGACATCGAGGAAGTAGTTCAAAATCCTGGGCACGAGTTAAAAACGCTACAGCGAAAAACCATCGAAGACTTCTAGATAAAGTTCAACAATCCAGAAATGAACGAAAAAAGAAAGCGTCTGAACCAATCACATAACACCCTATCTCGCTTTTTTTTCTAGCCTGGATAACAACTGCCAACTTTTCCACTTGACCTACCGCCCCTTTGGGAGGGAGGTGCAGTTTAAACGTCACCGCACGCGAAGAACATAGACAGTCCTACACCTGATAACACGGTGGGTAATTCATCTCAATCATACTGACGTTCACAGATGCCACAGGTTTTCAAAGTAAACTAAAGAACAGGCGGTAAGCTGATAGGCGATGTGTTGGTTTGATCCCTATTAGAACACTGTTGCAGTCAGTATACTAATGTCTTCGGCTTAATGCCTTTATCCTTTGAGAACCATATGATACGTTTCGTACTAAGCCACGCGACGTCAAATCTCACTCAGGTACTGTAACGGCGACGTCGAGTCTCGTGGAAACGCAAGCGCAGACAGCCAGACATATATGCACAGACATGCAGCTGCTGCTTGCCTACGACTGCCGCGCAAGCAATGGTGCAACGCCGAATCCCTATCAAAAGCGGTCCCCAAATAATTAAATATCAACTGATGGCATTGGCCGTGATCTGGCTGCCTACTTCATTATTTCATTTCTCTTATAACACACAAACTATACGGAAATTAGATCAACTTTTTCAAAAAAAAAGTCATTCCTGTGTTCCTAAATGTTATATGGATTAATTATGAGTTTCAAGTAAACCCCATAACCTTTTATACAAAATCACTGAGGTTGGTCTAGCGCAGTACCTACATTTATTGCACCAAAAATTTCCTACAGACAGTATTCGAACGGGGGAAAGGGAAGGTGAGGGGTCCGAACCATTGATCACGTGTGCGACACAAAGCATCTCTAACCACTGCGCAGCAAGCGCTGTTAACGACGGGACATGATCATGGTTTATTTAAGATATTCAAATTTCTAGTACTTTATTGCCTTTTTCGTAGTTTCATATATACCTAAGAGATTTGAGTGGTGAGCAAAAATACGACCTCAGAGGGGAGCCGAACCCTCGTTTCACCCATGCCGGAGACGCGGGTTGCCAATACACCACCGAGGTACATTCGCACCACCAATCATTCTTCATTACCTCTATATTAGGTGTCAGTCACCAACCTTCTAACATAAAAGGTAAAAGCAACACTGACGTCTGAAGTCGTAACATGAAACTAAGAAAAAGACAGTAAAAACACGAGAAATCTGGAGTTTTACATATCACAAGGGCTGTCAGCCCAAATGGGTTTATGGAGCGAAATCGCATACCTGACCAAACCTGGTAAAAGTTGGTGGCTGACAGCTATCAAAGAGACACTGAAGAATGAGTGGTGGTGCGAAAGTAGCACAGTGGTGTAGTGGTAGCACGCGTCCTCGGTATGGATGAAACTCGGGTTCGATTCCCGTCTGAGGCCATGCTTTTGTTCATCACTCAATTTTAAGATTTTCAAGCAATCGGCAAATTCATATTTAGATAGGCAGTTTAGAGCCAAATAAAGGTCACTTTGGAAAATGTGATAGATTAGATGTTTTTCACGACAGTAACTCTCAGCGTTTAGCAGTCCCTCGACGAAACGTCACGCATCCGATTCCATTCGTAGCATAGTCTGAGGCGACTGAATGCATATCTGACCTTTACAATGACTCGCCTAACACACCTATGTGTCAAAACAGTGCTGCTATCGTCCCAGACAAATATGGTACCAATCACTGACACCGGAGGGACGGAAGGTTTAGCGATGAATGAGCGCGGGATCGAACCATTGGCCATCGACTGCTCGACCACGGGAGTGTCGCAGAGCACCTCTAACCACTGCACCAGACGCATTATATTACGAGAAATGATAAAAGAAATCTAAAAACCGAAGAACAAAGTAAATATACGAGTAATGACTGACGAATGGAAATGTAAAGGGCAAGTCTACAGGGACAGCAACTGCCCACGAAAAAATTTCCGTCAAATGCGTCGCTGACGGTGTGCGATTTGCAATCAAGCGCCTATTCCTTCACGCAACATAAGTGGATTGAAAAGAAAAAATGCCTTTTTCCTAAATTTTAAGTTTTATTTTTGGCTATTTCTGTTATTTATCCCAGTAGTATGAGCGCATGTGGCGCAGTGGTTAGAGGTGCCCTGCGTTGCACACGAGGTCACTGGTTCGATCTCGCGCTCATGGCTCACCAAGCCATCCATCCCTCCGGGGTCGGTAAATTGGTACCAGACAGGTCTCAGACTTGTCTGGGAGGATAAGCAGCACTGACTCGGTTCAGCGGGAGGCCACCGCGAATCATTGTAAAGGCCAGATATGCATTCAATCACCTCAAACGAAGTTAAAAATTGAAGTCGAATGCATGGCGCATCCCTTAGGGATTGATCAACGCCGAAAGCTTTATCCTTTATCCTTTTTATCCCAGTAGTAATTAAAACTACTCGTTAGATCCAATAATGTTCCTCAACTCTGCATTCAATGCCTTCTTATTGACGTCGCTCAAAAGCAATAATTCATACAACATGTTTGGAGCTGCTTATGAGGTCTGATAAGTGCTAGACACCCGCCTGTTTCGTCCTCAATGACTCGTCGGTAGCACTGTATCTTTCGGTTTAGCCGATCCCCTTAGGCTACTGACTCCTTTATGAGGCAATCAACGCCGAAGAATAGATCGCAGAAAATCAAGTGACAAAGTCTTCGACAGTTATCACTCGGCGTCGATCCCTTTATAGAGGAGTCAGTAGCCTCAAGGGATCGGCTAAACCGAAAGAGACTGTGCTACCGGCGAATCCTTGAGGACGAAAAAGCCGCGCGTCTAGCACTTATCGGATCTCATAAGCAGCTCCAGACATGTTGTATCATCATCAGATTATTATTGTCTATTTGGTTTCGCTGCGACTCGATGGACCTTTATTTTCATTGCACAGTTTTAAAGACTTTGAAAAAAAATCTGTGGCAGATTTTCTCAGAAATTCGAAGTTTTTCAAGAGTAATCAGGACAATCATCAGGAACAAACAGGGTTAAGGGAAGCAGAAAACTTGGAGGCACTTCTTGGTGATTACTCACTTTGCGTGAAAGGCGAGAGGCGGCGAGGGGGGGGCGAGAGGTGTGAGGGTCATTTACAGAGTTTTTTATGGGTATTTTTCTATTGTTAATTCTGGTGATGGACAACGATTTCTCAAAGGGATAGTTGTTTTTCATGTTTGATCTATGCGGGATTGATTTCCCTTTGATCTCCAAGTGGTGCACGTTTAGCTGCTCCATTTCGTATTTTCTGACCCATCGACAAAATTTATAATTTTCATTCCAACAAATTTTACTTCTCCTTTCTTGTTCATTATCCCATTTTTCGACTGTTTCTATAGATATTTCGGTATATTGATGGTTATTGATCGATCGGATTTTTCATCGAAAGAACTCTGTGAAGTTTTGTGTTCGTTTTTTTTTCTATGGCTTTCTAAACGTAGGATTTTCAGGGTTTTCCTAGTGAATAAAACAACAGCTTAGTCATTTGGCAATCGATCCATGGTGTTCCCAAAGAAACCGTCCGGAAATCGATATCGTTGGGTCCGCGATAAGGTTTGTTTAGTGCTTTCTATAGAATAGAAACCGCCCTCACTAGTTGGGGCTTTACCCTTTGGCGCCGATTTTCTTGATTATTTTCTTTTTCTTATTCTTTCATGGACATTATTGGCAGATATTCGAGAGTTTTGAGTGATTTACAGAACGTTCGGCATTAGCCCGGAGTGAACCTGTGTCTAATCATACGGAGGAGTGCTTATTATCACTACATCACCAAGTCGACCACTGCTACCACTGTTCCTTGAAGATATCCTATCGTAGGTGATCCTCGACGGGTTTTATCGCGTAAGCACATATCGGCATCAAACCCAGCTAATTACGTCAGGATATATCGAAGAACTACAACAATATCACCATTGACGTAAGAAGAGGGGTTCGACAAGGCGATACAATATCGCCAAAACTATTCACTGCCACCCTACAAAACGTCATGCGAACTTTAGAATGGGACGAAATGGGAGTGAAAATTGACGGTCGACAATTGAACCATCTTCGCTTTGCTGACGATATCGTTCTCATAACATCAAACATCAGCCAAGCGGAACGAATGTTGACCGATTTCGACAACGCCTGTGGAAAGATCGGTCTTCAACTGAATCTAACGAAAACAATGTTCATGAGGAACGGATGGGTTTCTAATGCCCCATTCACGCTCAACGGAACGACAATTTCCGAATGCTCCAGTTACATCTATCTAGGTCGTGAAATCAACATGATGAACGACCTAGCCCCAGAGTTGAGCAGGAGGAAACGAGCGGCTTGGGGAACGTTTAAGAGCATCGAAGATGTAGTGAAGAGGACAAAGAACATCCGACTCCGTGCCCACCTTTTCGACTCGACAATTATCCCTGCCCTAACGTATGCAGCAGAAACCTGGTCGCTACGTAAGCAGGATGAAAGATCACTTGCCGTTATCGAACGCGTAGTCGAAAGGTCGATGCTACGAGTATCCCATATCTCGCAAATGAGAGAAAGGATCCGAAGTTCCGACCTACGTCAACGATCGAAAATCAGAGAGCCGTCCTAACACGCCAGGATATCGAAAGTAAACTGGGCCGGACACGTGATGCTCTTCAACGACAACCGATGGACGAGAGCCGTTACCGACTGGATTCCTCGGGACGTCAAGCGCTCGAAAAGAAGACCACTGACCCGTTGGTCCGATTTCTTCACGAAAGCGATGGAAGAAAGATATGATGCTCAGCGAATTCCTAGAGCAAGGAGGACCCACTGGGCTACTCTTGCACGCGATAGGGAAAAATGGAAGAGTTGCTGGTACCCGTTCGAGTCACTCGACGATCAACGGGACGACAGGTGATACAGGTGATATCGAAGAAAGCGTAGTGGCAGAGCGGTGGGCCTTCATGGTGCAGTGGTAGCAGGCGCCCTTGGTATGGGCATGACATCGGTTATACTCCTGCCCGATATAAACTGTTTCTGCCGATCGATAATCTTAGATTATACTCATAGTAATCTAGCTATGCTAGCAGGCAGGAAAATAAAGAATTCTCGGTACTTTCTCATTAGAAGGTAACAAATGAAAAACCGATCTCATTCGCTGAAGAAGAACTTTTCATAGAAGTGATAGTAACCATTCGAAAGCTGAGACATGTGGCTAGAGCCCACGTCGCCATTTTTTCTTTTTGAAACACTCCGTTATAACATTGTGTCACTCAAAATAAATCCATGTTCCATAAAACTACGTCGTTCTCTTTTCTCGCTAAAAATTTCGCTGAACGAAACTCTTTCCTCAGAGTGCTAGAATTTGAACTATAGCTCAAGTTTCACGGTACTCAAAAATGTGCTTCCTTTTTGAAAAACTCTTGATCTTTTGATCTACTCTGGTCATTGATCTGTGCCTCAGTCCTCACCGGAAAGAACCCTTTTTTTAGACTATGTGTAATTATCTGATAGGCTAATGTTTTCTGATTCCAGCGATGTGCTTATTTCCTGTGAAGACGGTCTAGCACGGAAAATGAGATCGAGTTTTAGATTTTTAGTAATATTGTTGGCAATCAATTCGACAAGGCGAAGGCCGTAGCAGAAGGCGGAATGATTGACATTTTGTTATCCATTTAGGACTTTTTCATCCGCTTCAAAGGAAACTCTAGACGAAACGAATGACTAAAATACTACGAAAATTTCTCTACTCATTGATATGCTTTTTGGTTTGCAGTCAACTAAAGCGTGATAAAAATGAAGGCGAAAGGCGAGTGCGAAACATAATTCTTGATCTGGATGCTACAATGTTATGAAACAGTGTTTCGAAAAAACCGGGGACTTGAGGGGTAGCCTCAAGTCTCAGCTTTCGAATGGCTGCTAGCACTCCTGTGAAAAATATCTCTTCAGTGAATGAGCTCGGTTTTTCATTTATCCCTCTTGATCGGAAGGAACCAAAATTTTCAAATAAACATTTTTTTAGAGCACTTCTGATAAGGTCGATGAACAGCCTTTGGCTAAGAGGTTATTTGGTGTCCAACACGAAAAAGTGGAAGAGTCGTCACATGCCGACAAAGGGCATGTTGTAGATCAGGTATGATATATAGTTGTTTGAATATTAAGATGATATACTTGGATACTTGTACGGTCCGTCTTCACGAATTGTGGGTATCCCAGCACATGAAAATATTCCGGTTTAGCTGCTTTCTTCCCTGAAGTCCTGAAGTAATGCCTATGGCTTCCTCAGGTCGTCAACACATTAGAGGGTAGCCGGCCCTTGTGGATCAGAGGAGATGACCATTCTGACACTGTTTACTCTTAGCTAGGCTTTGGTAGCAAGAACGTCGAACTCATTTTCAGCTTGGGTGTCCCTGCTGGGGGTTCAACCGCCGCTACATCTCTCAGTCGGAATCCAAGAACCCTTCCTGGCCATGATGAGAGGTAAACCATTTGGAAGGATTGAGGTAGCTTGTAACTGGAAGGTGATAAGTAGTAATTACGTCTCAGATACCGCAACTTTGTATGACATAGTGAATCTGTGACACTTTAGACGTTTACTCTTTACGGACGACAGTCGATGGGTCGTAGCGCAAATCGCAAGCGGCGCACGATTTTCGTAATTTGGTCACAGTTTTTTTTTCAGTTACAAAAAAACCCTCAAGTTTTTTCTGTGTTATTGTGATACTTCGTGATTTTGTCTACATGCTCATGTGATTTTAGTATCTATATATCTTACATTCGCCCAGAAAATTCTGAGTGTGAACTTAATCATCTTTTTGTTCTTGTAGCGCTATAAAAATCGTTTCAAGAATTATGCCTTGTTGCAGAATCATCGAAATTGGAGCTATTGAACGAGTACTGAAATTCTAGGTAGAAATCCATCTAGTTCTCAGCAGAGCAAATAACGAAAATCGAGTGTGTAACATAATTCAATTTTTGTTGCTACGGCCCATCAAAAGAGGTCTCTCCAAGAACAAAGTACTGTATCGATGTCGAAGATTCACAAACTATTGAATGTTTGTCAAAACTCCAATGGATGATTTTTATGTGATGAAAAAGCTGAGAGAACTGTCATACGTTCCATAGAATGCACACCACGTTTGAAGGGTCAGAGATGTTCTCATTTATCATGGTAATTTAGAATTAATACAGCTGTGAACGTGAAGATCGTGCTTTTTACATCACACGTGTAGCCTAGAAATATCGAAAGTCATGTTTTTAATCCTTGTTGATTTTCTTGGTACTTTCCCTCTATCCGCTCCCAGTTCCAGCCCTCGTTTTTCTGGTTGTTTTCAGACGCTGAGCAGTGATTCGATAGCTTAAATCTCAAAAAGTCTAGAAACGTATTCAATTTTTGGAATGGCCTTTGTGCGCTATAACAGCAGTGAAATTGGTTATCCCATTGGAGCGCTTCTTGCTGCATAAATCTTTTCCTTTAGGCTCTTATCAACTATTCGATAACTGAAATCTAGTCGATTCCAATGATGTGTTTAATTTTTGCAAAAGACTTCTTAGTGCGCCGTGACAATCAAGAGAAAATTGGGTATCGCAACTTTGCTCCGGAAAAGTCATTGGCTTAGTGGGCATTTTGTGAAATGCATATCTACGTAACTGCATTGGTTAGGTGCCAGTGTCGCGCTGCGCGAAACTTAACTTTCTTTTGGTTTCTACAACGCACTAAGAATTCCTTTTCAAAAGCCAAGTACACTGTTGGAATCGTCAACATTTCAACATCTAAACTATGGAATGGTTGCTTAAAGACTCAAGAAAAGTTTTGTTCAGCGAGAAAAGTTTGAATAAGGTACTTGATGTTATTTCTGCTACTACAGCGCAATAATAAAGCTTTTTCAAAACAAAGCCAATCATTAAAATTTCTGAGATTTGATCTACTAGATAGTTGTGACGACTCAATAAAAAGCGAAGGGCGCTTTTTTCTCGAAGGGTCGAGTAAAGGTGCGCTTAAGGAAAATGATCTAAATTGCGAAATCCAATCTTCTTTTAGCTGTTACGTCGCATTAAAAGATCATTCCTAAAAATCGAATACATCATTAGAATAGCCGAGATTTAAGCTATCGAGTTTTTTATCAAAAGTCTAATGAAAGAGTCCTGTTCAGTGAGAAATGTTTGAATAAGAAACACGATTTTAGTTTGCTATATTTGCTGTTACAACGCAAAAAGGAGAAAATATATAATCATGTCTTTTGTAGCTAAGCCATCGAATCACTGATCAAACTTTTATAACAACCAAAATATACGTTTTCTCATGGGTCTGGAACTGGGAGCAGATAACGGAAGTGACCTTTTCCTTTTTTCACTTTGGATACCATCAGGAGGTCCATTCTGAATCACTTTGGCGAGATGACGACGATACCGCTGACAATGTTCAACTGCCCAACAGCAAGTCTGCTGTATTTCTTCGTCGAAATGATGACAGTGGTGGATGTGTTCCAACAAATGTAAAAGTATCTCTTTCCATGCTCATAGTTATAGAGCGAGAATAATTCTTTCAGGAGTATCAAAGCCGCCTCCGTAAAACGTTTCAACGACACCAAAGAGCCACACCTCAATGGGCCAAGCTTACTCCTAGTATTCTTTGCAGTGCCGCTGAGTTATTTTGGCTGTTTTTTATGTTCTGATATATTCAGAGCGTCCCACACAAGCAAAATCCGATGACTCGGACGAAGACATTCGAGCTGTGTTCGACGACCTGACACAATCGTCTCTACGATACGTTAGTAAGAGACCCAACTTTGGCTAAGGATGTAATATCTACGTTTCGTTTGCCCGACGTTACAATTGGACATGAAGACTCGGTAAGAATTTTTTTTTTGAATAGAAACAGGGGAAGCTTGCTATCCACTGTTCAATTTTAGCGGCAGATAAACGTTGTTTTATTTCACCGGGTTCGTCCGATCGTCATAACAGGTGGAAGATCTGGGAAAGTTCAGCTATTCAAGGTGAATCTTCACTTATCATATTTTTTGCTGTGGTTAAATTGCCTTTTTTCGGCAGGTCGGCGATAGGTCGGAAACGGGAAATTTCCTCCAAAATGCGCAGTTCATTAATTTCCCTATAACAAGCATGGGTCTAATGCAAGGGGCTGCTCATTGATTTGTGGTTCTCAGCGACAGGTATCACACATTCACGTGTTATTACTCATTTTTTTCCATCAGCAACTTTTCTAATCCATGTTGTTCTAGCGTTATCTCATGCAGTATGATCTCGAAAAGGGCTCTGTAATGCAATTAGAACTCCCTAAATGTAAGTCCTCTGCTGTGACATAAGCACCGATGGTAGCGATATTTTCGTATCATTTTAAGGTATACCTCGGCAAAACGCTGGCCGTTTTGCGATGTCCAGCGACGGATCACTTCTTGCTATGATTGCTCATAGTGCGCAAGTTAATGTTCTATCTTCATCGGCAAGTCATATTACATATAGTATCGAACGTTGTTAATGTTACGAAACTCTTTGGGGTCCTATTTTAGACAATGGAAGTGATCATAACATTTTCTGCTCCTGCAGACGTAACGTCGCTTCAGTTTCTTCCTGGATCAAATCGAGAACTATGGGCTATGACAGGTTGCTGATTACTTTACATTCCAATAATTTCTTTCGCAATCGGCAGTTCTAACCGGTTCTATCACCAATAGCAGATGCTGAATTTTTCTTGTGATTAGAATGGATTCAAAGCAGAATGATCGCAGTATCAATATTTCCCGTCGAAATTATTCAAAATTCCAAGTGATTTTGTAAAGTAATTTAATGAATGTTCGAACTGGAGACACTAGTGTATTTTGTTGTTGAAACGGCATGCGTAGAAAACGAAACGCCAATATTATTGGCTCTGAACAATGCCAATAGATGTTAGATTGCGTAGGTATAAAAGTCACATCTGCAATGTTACAGGTGTCTGTTAAACTAGATTTATGTAAATTTAGAGTGCGGTGAAGTCGTCATATGGAACCTCAGTGGATCTCAACATGTGTTTCGAGACGACGGTGCTGTGCTTGGAACGAAAATTCGATTGAGTACCGAGGGTGATAAAGTAGCTTGCGGGTGCGCCTGATGTTTTCCTTAGTAGACTTTTCTTTGTTTACTATCGCAGCCGACGTTTTTGAAAATATTTTACAATGACTGAAAATTTTTAGATCGAACACAGGCATAGTGAATTTGTACGATACTGGAGATGTTCGTAATTGCGTTGATCCAAAGCCTCAAACAGTAGTAACCAATCTGCTCACCTCCTGTGATTCAATCGCTTTCAACCACGACGGCCAACTAATGGCATTCAGCAGCAATACGAAGGTGTTATAAAAAAAATTTTTTTTCTTCTCCAGGCGAAAAAGTTTTCAGTATGGCGTGTTTTTGTTAACCATCGGCTAGTTGGGGTGAACAACGGAAGGTCTTTATTTGTCGTATTCGCGCCCTGATATTGCGTAGTGGACTCCGCTCGTTGGATAGGCACAAAGATCGGGGTTTTTTTCTACGAGACCTTTGATCTACAACGTTACTGGTGGAAGTAATATAATGACGTAAAAGCCAACTTAGATACGGAAGACGTAACCGGATCGGCTACAGGGAAGATGAAGAGATCATTATGTGAATAGACTTGTCAAGATTCAATCTTTACAGTCTACTAGAATGTTTTAAGCCTTTAGAAGTCCTGTACAGCATCTATAGTGATATAAGTGTTTTGGCGTTCTCGCACGCCTCATCAGCAGCACATACCTCACGCTTTGCCCCTGCCCGTAATAGCTAGCGACCATGAAGATGTCCCACTCTAGACGAAGTGAAAAAATTCTTAAGCGATGTCCCAACATAGTCGAATGGAAAATATTGTTATTTTCTTCCCTAACAGCCGTAAGCCATCAAAATTCAGTCACTCTAGACCGCAACATCAAGTGATCCTTTCACTTCGTCTAGAGTGATAAGTTTCCGCATCACTCCTAGTAGTCGTAAGAATGAGCCGCAGCCGTGTGGTATTGATGAGGCGTGCGAGAAAGCCGAAACCTACATATGTATATCACTGGGGATGCCACACCAGGCCTCTGAGAGCTTAGAACCCTCTTTTCGTTCACGAATGCTCTACTTGGTCACTCACTAATCAGTTTAAGATGCCTTTGTAGAGGGTAGCCGTTCTATCGTGAGATTCATCTCGAAATATGCCACTAATTTCAGGAAAACCAAGTCAAACTTCTGAATGTGGCCAGCGGCACTGTGTTCAGCAACTACCCAAGACAACACGAGAAGGTTTCTTTAAACTTTTTCTTTGGCATTCTGTACTACTTGCTATTAGGTTACCTTGAGAATCAATCACTGTTACTTGCAGTAGAACGTGGTCTGTTCATTTAGATGTCATATGTGGAATGTGTCGAATTTTCCCCACACAGTGGTTTCATGGGAATTGGATGCTCAAATGGGCAACTTATTCTTGATCGTCTGAATTATTTTGAACATTATTGAGTGATCATGAATGTCCGTCTCATGTCGTTCTGATGAGTTGTGTGTTATGTAATTCGTTCTGTTGTTGTTCTGTTTGATCTATCGGATCTGTTCGCCGTTTGTTTTGAAGCGTGTTTTTGGAAGTAATTCCATTTGTTGTTGCAAATAATTACTTTTACTGTTATTTTTCGGCCATTTAGATGATGATATCATCACGCACTTTAGTAAGGTATATCTTTACTTTTGTCTTGACTTTTAAATTATTATCGAATGATAGATTAAAGCATTCCGCCCGCATAGGCCCTATGGTATCCATAGTGCTCTGGAGCTTTCACGTAGAAAGATAATGTGTGGCCGAGGTGTGTGTCATTAACTGAGTTCCTCATTGGTATTTTTTCCCTCTTGAATGTAGTGATGGACAAAAAGTTCTCAAAGATGTCATACATTCATGTTTGTTCTCTTCGAGATTCCTTTCCCTTTCATCTTCAAATAGTGCACATTTAGCTGCTACACTATGTGTCATCTGACCGATCCACAATTAGTGGCACAATGATAGTAAGAAATAAATAATAGTCATAATAATAGCAGCAGTAATAAGTAGAATAATAATTTCCCCGATTACGAGTATGAATTTAATGCAAGATGGTTGCTAATTGATTTGCGGTTTCCTCTGGCATGTAGTGCACATTCACGTGTTGTTGCTCAAGCAGCGCGTGGTGGCGCAGTGATTAGAATTACTCTGCGAGACAAATGTTCGATTGATGATCCGATTCCGTGCTCCAGGCTCACCAAGCCTTTCAAACCTTGGGGGGGGGAGGTCATTTCTAGTGGTACCCAACTTGTCTGGTGGAATAGCAACAGTGACTTGTTATATCGGTATCCAACCGCGAGTCATTGTAAAGGTGCTTAAGCAACGAAGATGGTCAAAGATATCATAGGGTCACATTGTGAAATCGCAATCGTCCGATAAGTGTTGTCAACAAATTGACGTTCACGGTCAAATTCGATTTGACGAGGACACCAACGCCGCCGACACCTCTGCTATCGCATGTCCAAGGAACAGTTCTTCTCCGTTGTCATAAACAGAGTGAAAAGAATTGCGTCTTCTCGTCTTAGTCAAGCCAATGATGTCGTACCTTATTCTCCTTGCTTGAATCAACAGATCTTCTACAGCGGATTCATGAACAAGGGTTCTTGCATCATAGGTACAGATCGTCATTTTAGTCCGTCTTGATCTTGGCAGCGTACTTTGGCTCTGAGATTTTAGCAGCCTCTACGTACTCGTCCTACCTGTCGCTGCCGGATTAGGGGCTCTTTCGGGGTCAGGGCAATGAGACCCATATTTGTTACTGTTTTAAGCATTTTATAGCCATCGTGAAGCTTGCTAGGCTCTAAACGTGGAGGCTGGTTACTCACGAGTAGCTTCCCAGTCTCTATCGGCGGAGCGAAAAAGCTTATTTGTTGGAGGCGACTCTTAACCGCCTCCCATGTACTTTCCAGCCGCTTAATTGCTGGCTTTTGACCAACTTGACTTGTAGAAAGAGAGTTTTGTCAAATCGGCGCTGCAGATACACTGAGCTCATCCCCTGAATCCACCTACGTCTCTGGGAAGCACACGCTCGCTTTTGGTTCCCGTTTATTCCCCAATCCACCACCTAGAAACAGAGCGGTCAAATGACCACTTATGAACTAAAGAAATCCATCCAAAGGCTCCAGCTGAGCAGACAAAGAAAATTGAGTGCGGATACAATAATAGTCTTGCTGCTACGGAGCATCAAATAGGTCTTTTCAAATCAAAGTCTATTATTGCATTCGCCATTTCTCAAGCATCATAAAACAAAAAATAGTAATTGTCCATTGTGAAGCAGCAAATGAAAAACCGATCTCATTCGCTGATTCGCTGGAGAGACGTTTTTCGTAAGGATGTTAGTGAACATTCGAAAATTGAGATTTTGGCTACGGTGCAGCATAGCCGGATTTTGGAAAAAGTCTTTTTTTTTGCTTTCATTTCGAGTCTTTTCTTAAGACCACAGCTCAAATTTCAATATGCCTGATAATCATTATTTGAGCCACGCATGTCAGTGGTCTGTCAATGAGGGCTGATTTATAGAGCCCGATACACGTGTTTCGATCTTGCGATCTCGTCAGTCGGGTAGTTGCCCTTTCTCGTCTTCTGCTAATCTCTGTGGGTGCTCCAGTCCCCACAATAAGAGTTAGCGACGACGTACGTTTTACACTCTATGTCCAGTGAAGAACTCACCAAACACAGAGTGTTGTACACTCGAATGCTCGTGGCTAGTATGTTTAATATAACATATCTTTCATTTCGAGTGTAATAATCATCAGGCATATTGAAAGTTGAGCTGTGGTCTTAAGAAAACACTCGAAATGAAAGATATGTTATATTAAACATACTAGCCACGAGCATTCAAGTGTGCAACACTCTGTGTTTGGTGAGTTCTTCACTGGACATAGAGTGTAAAACGTACGTCGTCGCTAACTCTTATTGTGGGGACTGGAGCACCCACAGAGATTAACAAAAGACGAGAAAGGGCAACTGCCCGACTGACGAGATCGCAAGATCGAAACACGTGTATCGGGCTCTATAAGTCAGCCCTCATTGACAGACCACTGACATGCGTGGCTCAAATAATGATTATCAGTCTTTTTTTGCGTTGTTACTTACTTACTTGGGTACTCAAACGGTCTGTCTTTACTACTTGTGTGGACCCCAGCCCGTATTACATTCGTCCCTTTGCTGCGCGACAGTCGTCTATGACGTTGGTCTAACTTGAGCATGGCGGCTGTGCGAGTATCATACCGTGATCTGAAAGATATCGGCTGCTGCGAGAACATGCTCCTCAATTCTTTTAGCAGAACACGTTCGCCCAACGTGTAGGTGGTCGTCCTCGAGAACGCGTGCATTGTCGTGAAATCCTCTCCACAGTTCTTTTCGTCCATCTGTCGTCTGTTCTTTTCAGTATATAACCAACCCATCCGTGTTTTGGTATAGATGTGTATACTTCCGGGTCACGAAGATGGGAGAGACCTCGAAGATCTGAGCCACGCAAGCCAGCCAGATGTTGTGTGCGCCGGCAAAATTTAAGAAGACATCGTTCGGGCGCTCTGTGAGTTGTTTGTAGCAGTCTTGATGTGGTCGAAGTATCAGCCCACGCTTCAGCTGCATAGCAGAACGCCCGGTGGACCGTTCAGTCGAAATGGTGAACACGGAGTTTTGGGTCCATGAGTTGGTCGGTAGCTTCTTTGAGAGGTCCGAATGCGACCAATGCTGCTCTTTTCCTTCAATCTAGTTCCTCCTTCATGTTGAATTCCATATTCAATGATCGTCCAGGGTACGAATACGAGGTGATTTCTGCAATTAGAGAACCATCCATTTTGATTTGATCACAATTGCACCATGGGTTCTTCATGAACTGTGTCTTCATCCTATTGATACGTAAACTGATCTTCTTTTCCGACTTCGTTTGATTCCTTTGACATCGCCTTTGTTACACTGGTACTTTTCGGAAAGATGACGACATCGTGTGCAAGAGAAGATATGACAAGAATTTTCCATCAACACGAATGCCCTTCTCGTCCCAATCGAGCGACTTCATTACCCACATTAGCGCGGCGGTGTACAGCTTTGGTGATATCGTATCGCTGTGTCGAACCCCTTTACCATAGGGTATTGTTAGAGGTTGATGAAAAAGCTGCATTTTTGTGGTGCAGTTTCGATAACAGTATAACAAGATTTATACCCAGTGTTGTAGAGTGATGTGCAAAACTCTAGCGCCAGGCGGGACTAGAACTCGCACCTCATTCTTTCCGGGAATGCGTGCTCTATCCGTTACATTACTGACGTCCATTTTGCATATCGCTCTTTCTACGCTGAAGCGCACCGATCTGTCAGCCGCCAGCCGTCAACGGCCTGGCCCGGGTAGTTGGGCCGTCAGTAGTGTAACGGATAGAGCACGCATTCCTGGAAACAGTGAGGTGCGGATTCTAGTCCCGCTTGGCGCTAAAGTTTTGCACAGCACTCTATAACACTAAGTTTATATCTATAACATCATACTACCGCAAAAAAGCGATTAAATAAAAACAGTTTCATACAACAAGGTTCTTATATAGGGCGGATCCTCTCCTTGATCGACGAGAGCTGATAGGACTGCATTCGTGTCGACGCTATCAAACGCTCTTTCATCTCTACAAATGTTAGGATTGAGAGCATGTGATATTCTCGACAGACTTCAATAGCCCGTGATACGGTTTGGATCTGCTCCATGCAGCAGAGCCTTCGCGGAATTATGCTTGTTCAATTGGCTGAGCCTCATCCAAAGTTCTTGATAAGCGCAGAAGTATAGTCTTCGTAAAGAGCTTGTAGAGCATGCTCAGCAAGCAAGCTGGACGATATTTACGAAGATCCGTTAGGTCACACTTTTTATGGAGGATGATTGTGCCACTGGTCTGGAATTTTCTTCTTCTGAAGGTAGGATGTCATATGTGTAGCGAGTGATACATGTAGGTCATGGCCTTCAGCGCTTAGAAGTAGCCGTTGATGTTTTCGAGTCCTGGAGCTGCGCCATTTTTCATGGTTTCTATCGCAACACTTACTTCAGAGGATAAAATCCTGGGTGGCTTTTCTGGAGTGGAGATTTTGAGGTCCGGGGCGGGGACTGTGGAACGGAAAAGGTTGGTGTAAAATTTTTCCGCTATCAATTCCATGTCACTGCATGATGTTCTAGCACTGCTATCTTCATTCGTCAGAGCTGTAAGCGGATGTTACAGATGGAAATTTGACATTGTTACAGATGGTAATTACTTGCGTTACAGACGCACATATTTCTCGCTGGACACAGCTCTTTCTTTGGACTATTAGTAAACATACGATCACGCAATAGTTTCTGATTTTAATGCTGTGCTTTTATCTTGAAAAGGCCGTTTTTCTGCGATACAGCAGGTAAAAGATGTTGAATTGGCATGTGCGATCGAAGGGGTCTTTAGCCAAGTCACGTGCCGCTGCGTTAAGGCGACACATGCGCTGACGCGACGTTGTGAAGCCGGTCCAAAATCGATCGAATATCGCTTCAACGCATGTGGGCGCCTTGTCCAGCAACACGTGAATTGGCCAAAGACCATCTTGGTGGCACATGAAAATTTGGCTTATTTTGCCTGCTGTGATGCAGATAAACAGTCTTTTCAGTATATAAACATAACTTTTGAATCAGTAAAGATTACGCTATCGAATGATTAGTAACAGCCAAAAAAGAGAGCTCTGACCGCAGCGTATATGCGCGTCTGAAGCTTGTTTTATTTTAGATTTTACGGCATAATGAAGGGTGTTTTGAAAAACCGGCTTAGTGAGGCTGTAGCCAGGAATCTAAGTCTTCGAGTAGTTACTCACATCTTTGCAAAGAGTTCCTGTTCAACTGATGAGAACCCTTTTTATTTTCCGCATCATAATGGACAAGTGCCGAGTCGTGCATTCGACTCTATTTGTAGCATTGTGAGAGGCCATTGGATGCGTACTTTCTGGCTTTTACAATGACTTAAGTAAGCTTCCGCTCATTCTAGTCAGTGCTGCTCTCTTGCCAGATAGCCCACGCTACCAGAGGCGCGGTAAGCTCAGTGAGCCTTGAGTGCGAGATCGCACCATAGACCACGCATGTGACACAAAGCATCTCTAATCACTGCACCACAAACCCTGTTAAAGACGGAACATGAGCATGGTTTTCTCAAGATTGTCTTTCACTCAACAAATTCAGACTTCCATGGGTTATTTAGATCCAAATAAAGGCCACATTCGAAAGTAATGTAGACCGCATGTCTTTTACGACTGTAAGTCTCAGCGTTGAGGAATTCCTCAAGCATACGTTTCGCATTCGATTCCATTCGTAGCATCGTCTGAAGTGATTAGATGCATATTTTTTTAGCCTTAATGTATATTTTCTGGCCACGACTCGCCTGATCCATCGATGTATCAAATCAGGACTGCTATCGTCCCAGACAAGTCTGGTACGAGCAACTTCCACGAGAAAATTTCCGTCAAATGCGTCGCGGTCGGCATGCCGTTTGCATTCAAACGTCCAATCGTTTACGCGGCATAACTTGATTAAAGAGAAGAAATACTGTTCTCCATAATTTGTATATTCTTTTGGCTACTTTCATTATTCATTTCGGTAAAAATTGAAGCTACACGTATGTATAAATGATTTTCCTCGGCTCATCATTCGACCGCTTATTTATGGACGTCGCTGAAAAGCAGTAATAGTCTGATAACGATATACGATGTTTTGAATTGTTTATGAGATGTGATAAGTGCTAGACGCGCCTGTTTCGTTCACAAGGACTCAGCGGTAGCACAGTCTCTTCCGAATCAACCGAACCCTCGATGCTACTGACTCCTCTACTAAGTAATCGGCGTTGAATAATTAATCACCGCAGGTCGGCTGGCAGAATCTCCTGACACTGCAGTGATCGGCAGGCGAGCCTGTGGATGCTAAAATCAATCATAGCTCTCCATTCGACCACTCAAAACATGTTATACCATGATCAGGGTATTATCGTTTGGAGCGAGGTCTATACAAACGGTAGAGAGTAGGGTTTGATTAATTCTTCCAGCCGTTAGCACTCGACTGTGACCGTCGCGATGTAGCTTGTGGCAATCTATTATTATTCGGCGTCGATCCCGGATCGGCTAAACCGAAAGAGACTGTGCTACCGGCGAATCCTTGAGGACGAAAAAGCCGCGCGTCTAGTACTTATCGGATCTCATAAGCAGCTCCAGACATGTTGTATCATCATCACATTATTATTGTCTATTTAGTTTCGCTGCGACTCGATGGACCTTTATTTTCATTGCACAGTTTTAAAGACTTTGAAAAAAAAATCTGTGGCAGATTTTCTCAGAAATTCGAAGTTTTTCAAGAGTAATCAGGACAATCATCAGGAACAAACAGGGTTAAGGGAAGCAGAAAAACTTGGAGGCACTTCTTGGTGATTACTCACTTCTGCGTGAAAGGCGAGAGGCGGCGAGAGGTGTGAGGGTCATTTACAGAGTTTTTTTACGGGTATTTTTCTATTTTCATGTTTGATCTATGCGGGATTGATTTCCCTTTGATCTCCAAGTGGTGCACGTTTAGCTGCTCCATTTCGTATTTTCTGACCCATCGACAAAATCTATAATTTTCATTCCAACAAATTTTACTTCTCCTTTCTTGTTCATTATCCCATTTTTCGACTGTTTCTATAGATATTTCGGTATATTGATAGTTATTGATCGATCGGATTTTTCATCGAAAGAACTCTGTGAAGTTTTGTGTTCGTTTTTTTTCTATGGCTTTCTAAACGTAGGATTTTCAGGGTTTTCCTAGTGAATAAAACAACAGCTTAGTCATTTGGCAATCGATCCATGGTGTTCCCAAAGAAACCGTCCGGAAATCGATATCGTTGGGTCCGCGATAAGGTTTGTTTAGTGCTTTTTATAGAATAGAAACCGCCCTCACTAGTTGGGGCTTTACCCTTTGGCGCCGATTTTCTTGATTATTTTCTTTTTCTTATTCTTTCATGGACATTATTGGCAGATATTCGAGAGTTTTGAGTGATTTACAGAACGTTCGGCATTAGCCCGGAGTGAACCTGTGTCTAATCATACGGAGGAGTGCTTATTATCACTACATCACCAAGTCGACCACTGCTACCACTGTTCCATGAAGATATCCTATCGTAGGTGATCCTCGACGGGTTTTATCGCGTAAGCACATATCGGCATCAAACCCAGCTAACTGCGTCAGGATATATCGAAGAAAGCGTAGTGGCAGAGCGGTGGGCCTTCATGGTGCAGTGGTAGCAGGCGCCCTTGGTATGCGCATGACATCGGTTGTACTCCTGCCCGATATAAACTGTTTCTACCGATCGATATTCTTAGATTATACTCATAGTAATCTAGCTATGCTAGCAGGCAGGAAAATAAAGAATTCTTGGTACTTTCTCATTAGAAGGTAACAAATGAAAAACCGATCTCATTCGCTGAAGAAGAACTTTTCATAGAAGTGATAGTAACCATTCGAAAGCTGAGACATGTGGCTAGAGCCCACGTCGCCATTTTTTCTTTTTGAAACACTCCGTTATAATATTGTGTCACTCAAAATAAATCCATGTTCATAAAACTATGTCTTTCTCTTTTCTCGCTAAAATTTCGCTGAACGAAACTCTTTCCTCAGAGTGCTAGAATTTGAACTATAGCTCAAGTTTCACGGTACTCAAAAATGTGCTTCCTTTTTGAAAAACTCTTGATCTTTTGATCTACTCTGGTCATTGATCTGTGCCTCAGTCCTCACCGGAAAGAACCCTTTCTTTAGACTATGAGTAATTATCTGATAGGCTAATGTTTTCTGATTCCAGCGATGTGCTTATTTCCTGTGAAGACGGTCTAGCACGGAAAATGAGATCGAGTTTTAGATTTTTAGTAATGTTGTTGGCAATCAATTCAACAAGGCGAAGGCCGTAGCAGAAGGCGGAATGATTGACATTTTGTTATCCATTTAGGACTTTTTCATCCGCTTCAAAGGAAACTCTAGACGAAACGAATGACTAAAATACTACGAAAATTTCTCTACTCATTGATATGCTTTTTGGTTTGCAGTCAACTAAAGCGTGATAAAAATGAAGGCGAAAGGCGAGTGCGAAACATAATTCTTGATCTGGATGCTGACAATGTTATGAAACAGTGTTTCGAAAAACCGGGGACTTGAGGGGTAGCCTCAAGTCTCAGCTTTCGAATGGCTGCTAGCACTCCTGTGAAAAATATCTCTTCAGTGAATGAGCTCGGTTTTTCATTTATCCCTCTTGATCGGAAGGAACCAAAATTTTCAAATAAACATTTTTTTTAGAGCACTTCTGATAAGGTCGATGAACAGCCTTTGGCTAAGAGGTTATTTGGTGTCCAACACGAAAAAGTGGAAGAGTCGTCACATGCCGACAAAGGGCATGTTGTAGATCAGGTATGATATATAGTTGTTTGAATATTAAGATGATATACTTGGATACTTGTACGGTCCGTCTTCACGAATTGTGGGTATCCCAGCACATGAAATAATTCCGGTTTAGCTGCTTTCTTCCCTGAAGTCCTAAAGTAATGCTATGGCTTCCTCAGGTCGTCAACACATTAGAGGGTAGCCGGCCCTTGTGGATCAGAGGAGATGACCATTCTGACACTGTTTACTCTTAGCTAGGCTTTGGTAGCAAGAACGTCGAACTCATTTTCAGCTTGGGTGTCCCTGCTGGGGGTTCAACCGCCGCTACATCTCTCCGTCGGAATCCAAGAACCCTTCCTAGCCATGATGAGAGGTAAACCATTTGGAAGGATTGAGGTAGCTTGTAACTGGAAGGTGATAAGTAGTAATTACGTCTCAGATACCGCAACTTTGTATGACATAGTGAATCTGTGACACTTTAGACGTTTACTCTTTACGGACGACAGTCGATGGGTCGTAGCGCAAATCGCAAGCGGCGCACGATTTTCGTAATTTGGTCACAGTTTTTTTTTCAGTTACAAAAAAACCCTCAAGTTTTTTCTGTGTTATTGTGATACTTCGTGATTTTGTCTACATGCTCATGTGATTTTAGTATCTATATATCTTACATTCGCCCAGAAAATTCTGAGTGTGAACTTAATCATCTTTTTGTTCTTGTAGCGCTATAAAAATCGTTTCAAGAATTATGCCTTGTTGCAGAATCATCGAAATTGGAGCTATTGAACGAGTACTGAAATTCTAGGTAGAAATCCATCTAGTTCTCAGCAGAGCAAATAACGAAAATCGAGTGTGTAACATAATTCAATTTTTGTTGCTACGGCCCATCAAAAGAGGTCTCTCCAAGAACAAAGTACTGTATCGATGTCGAAGATTCACAAACTATTGAATGTTTGTCAAAACTCCAATGGATGATTTTTATGTGATGAAAAAGCTGAGAGAACTGTCATACGTTCCATAGAATGCACACCACGTTTGAAGGGTCAGAGATGTTCTCATTTATCATGGTAATTTAGAATTAATACAGCTGTGAACGTGAAGATCGTGCTTTTTACATCACACGTGTAGCCTAGAAATATCGAAAGTCATGTTTTTAATCCTTGTTGATTTTCTTGGTACTTTCCCTCTATCCGCTCCCAGTTCCAGCCCTCGTTTTTCTGGTTGTTTTCAGACGCTGAGCAGTGATTCGATAGCTTAAATCTTAAAAAGTCTAGAAACGTATTCAATTTTTGGAATGGCCTTTGTGCGCTATAACAGCAGTGAAATTGGTTATCCCATTGGAGCGCTTCTTGCTGCATAAATCTTTTCCTTTAGGCTCTTATCAACTATTCGATAACTGAAATCTAGTCGATTCCAATGATGTGTTTAATTTTTGCAAAAGACTTCTTAGTGCGCCGTAACAATCAAGAGAAAATTGGGTATCGCAACTTTGCTCCGGAAAAGTCATTGGCTTAGTGGGCATTTTGTGAAATGCATATCCACGTAACTGCATTGGTTAGGTGCCAATGTCGCGCTGCGCGAAACTTAACTTTCTTTTGGTTTCTACAACGCACTAAGAAGTCCTTTTCAAAAGCCAAGTACACTGTTGGAATCGTCAACATTTCAACATCTAAACTATGGAATGGTTGCTTAAAGACTCAAGAAAAGTTTTGTTCAGCGAGAAAAGTTTGAATAAGGTACTTGATGTTATTTCTGCTACTACAGCGCAATAATAAAGCTTTTTCAAAACAAAGCCAATCATTAAAATTTCTGAGATTTGATTTACTAGATAGTTGTGACGACTCAATAAAAAAGCGAAGGGCGCTTTTTTCTCGAAGGGTCGAGTAAAGGTGCGCTTAAGGAAAATGATCTAAATTGCGAAATCCAATCTTCTTTTAGCTGTTACGTCGCATTAAAAGATCATTCCTAAAAATCGAATACATCATTAGAATAGCCGAGATTTAAGCTATCGAGTTTTTTATCAAAAGTCTAATGAAAGAGTCCTGTTCAGTCGAGAAATGTTTGAATAAGAACACGATTTTAGTTTGCTATATTTGCTGTTACAACGCAAAAAGGAGAAAATATATAATCATGTCTTTTGTAGCTAAGCCATCGAATCACTGATCAAACTTTTATAACAACCAAAATATACGTTTTCTCATGGGTCTGGAACTGGGAGCAGATAACGGAAGTGACCTTTTCCTTTTTTCACTTTGGATACCATCAGGAGGTCCATTCTGAATCACTTTGGCGAGATGACGACGATACCGCTGACAATGTTCAACTGCCCAACAGCAAGTCTGCTGTATTTCTTCGTCGAAATGATGACAGTGGTGGATGTGTTCCAACAAATGTAAAAGTATCTCTTTCCATGCTCATCGTTATAGAGCGAGAATAATTCTTTAGGAGTATCAAAGCCGCCTCCGTAAATCGTTTCAACGACACCAAAGAGCCACACCTCAATGGGCCAAGCTTACTCCTAGTATTCTTTGCAGTGCCGCTGAGTTATTTTGGCTGTTTTTTATGTTCTGATATATTCAGAGCGTCCCACACAAGCAAAATCCGATGACTCGGACGAAGACATTCGAGCTGTGTTCGACGACCTGACACAATCGTCTCTACGATACGTTAGTAAGGACCCAACTTTGGCTAAGGATGTAATATCTACGTTTCGTTTGCCCGACGTTACAATTGGACATGAAGACTCGGTAAGAATTTTTTTTTTGAATAGAAACAGGGGAAGCTTGCTATCCACTGTTCAATTTTAGCGGCAGATAAACGTTGTTTTATTTCACCGGGTTCGTCCGATCGTCATAACAGGTGGAAGATCTGGGAAAGTTCAGCTATTCAAGGTGAATCTTCACTTATCATATTTTTTGCTGTGGTTAAATTGCCTTTTTTCGGCAGGTCGGCGATAGGTCGGAAACGGGAAATTTCCTCCAAAATGCGCAGTTCATTAATTTCCCTATAACAAGCATGGGTCTAATGCAAGGCGGCTGCTCATTGATTTGTGGTTCTCAGCGACAGGTATCACACATTCACGTGTTATTACTCATTTTTTTCCATCAGCAACTTTTCTAATCCATGTTGTTCTAGCGTTATCTCATGCAGTATGATCTCGAAAAGGGCTCTGTAATGCAATTAGAACTCCCTAAATGTAAGTCCTCTGCTGTGACATAAGCACCGATGGTAGCGATATTTTCGTATCATTTTTAAGGTATACCTCGGCAAAACGCTGGCCGTTTTGCGATGTCCAGCGACGGATCACTTCTTGCTATGATTGCTCATAGTGCGCAAGTTAATGTTCTATCTTCATCGGCAAGTCATATTACATATAGTATCGAACGTTGTTAATGTTACGAAACTCTTTGGGGTCCTATTTTAGACAATGGAAGTGATCATAACATTTTCTGCTCCTGCAGACGTAACGTCGCTTCAGTTTCTTCCTGGATCAAATCGAGAACTATGGGCTATGACAGGTTGCTGATTACTTTACATTCCAATAATTTCTTTCGCAATCGGCAGTTCTAACCGGTTCTATCACCAATAGCAGATGCTGAATTTTTCTTGTGATTAGAATGGATTCAAAGCAGAATGATCGCAGTATCAATATTTCCCGTCGAAATTATTCAAAATTCCAAGTGATTTTGTAAAGTAATTTAATGAATGTTCGAACTGGAGACACTAGTGTATTTTGTTGTTGAAACGGCATGCGTAGAAACGAAACGCCAATATTATTGGCTCTGAACAATGCCAATAGATGTTAGATTGCGTAGGTATAAAAGTCACATCTGCAATGTTACAGGTGTCTGTTAAACTAGATTTATGTAAATTTAGAGTGCGGTGAAGTCGTCATATGGAACCTCAGTGGATCTCAACATGTGTTTCGAGACGACGGTGCTGTGCTTGGAACGAAAATTCGATTGAGTACCGAGGGTGATAAAGTAGCTTGCGGGTGCGCCTGATGTTTTCCTTAGTAGACTTTTCTTTGTTTACTACCGCAGCCGACGTTTTTGAAAATATTTTACAATGACTGAAAATTTTTAGATCAAACACAGGCATAGTGAATTTGTACGATACTGGAGATGTTCGTAATTGCGTTGATCCAAAGCCTCAAACAGTAGTAACCAATCTGCTCACCTCCTGTGATTCAATCGCTTTCAACCACGACGGCCAACTAATGGCATTCAGCAGCAATACGAAGGTGTTATAAGAAAAATTTTTTTTTCTTCTCCAGGCGAAAAAGTTTTCAGTATGGCGTGTTTTTGTTAACCATCGGCTAGTTGGGGTGAACAACGGAAGGTCTTTATTTGTCGTATTCGCGCCCTGATATTGCGTAGTGGACTCCGCTCGTTGGATAGGCACAAAGATCGGGGTTTTTTTCTACGAGAGCCTTTGATCTACAACGTTACTGGTGGAAGTAATATAATGACGTAAAAGCCAACTTAGATACGGAAGACGTAACCGGATCGGCTACAGGGAAGATGAAGAGATCATTATGTGAATAGACTTGCCAAGATTCAATCTCTACAGTCTACTAGAATGTTTTAAGCCTTTAGAAGTCCTGTACAGCATCTATAGTGATATAAGTGTTTTGGCGTTCTCGCACGCCTCATCAGCAGCACATACCTCACGCTTTGCCCCTGCCCGTAATAGCTAGCGACCATGAAGATGTCCCACTCTAGACGAAGTGAAAAAATTCTTAAGCGATGTCCCAACATAGTCGAATGGAAAATATTGTTATTTTCTTCCCTAACAGCCGTAAGCCATCAAAATTCAGTCACTCTAGACCGCAACATCAAGTGATCCTTTCACTTCGTCTAGAGTGATAAGTTTCCGCATCACTCCTAGTAGTCGTAAGAATGAGCCGCAGCCGTGTGGTATTGATGAGGCGTGCGAGAAAGCCGAAACCTACATATGTATATCAGTGGGGATGCCACACCAGGCCTCTGAGAGCTTAGAACCCTCTTTTCGTTCACGAATGCTCTACTTGGTCACTCACTAATCAGTTTAAGATGCCTTTGTAGAGGGTAGCCGTTCTATCGTGAGATTCATCTCGAAATATGCCACTAATTTCAGGAAAACCAAGTCAAACTTCTGAATGTGGCCAGCGGCACTGTGTTCAGCAACTACCCAAGACAACACGAGAAGGTTTCTTTAAACTTCTTCTTTGGCATTCTGTACTACTTGCTATTAGGTTACCTTGAGAATCAATCACTGTTACTTGCAGTAGAACGTGGTCTGTTCATTTAGATGTCATATGTGGAATGTGTCGAATTTTCCCCACACAGTGGTTTTCATGGGAATTGGATGCTCAAATGGGCAACTTATTCTTGATCGTCTGAATTATTTTGAACATTATTGAGTGATCATGAATGTCCGTCTCATGTCGTTCTGATGAGTTGTGTGTTATGCAATTCGTTCTGTTGTTGTTCTGCTTGATCTATCGGATCTGTTCGCCGTTTGTCTTGGAGCGTGTTTTTGGAAGTATTTCCATTTGTTGTGGCAAATAAATACTTTTACTGTTATTTTTTGGCCATTTAGATGATTATTTCATCACGCACTTTAGTAAGGTTTATGTATACTTTTGTCTTGACTTTGAAATTATTATCGAAGATAAAAGCATTCCTCCCGCATAGGCCCTATGGTATCCATAGTGCTGTGGAGCTTTCACGTAGAAAGATGATGTGTGACCGAAGTGTGTGTCATTAACTGAGTTCCTCATTGGTATTTTTCCCTCTTGAACGCAGTGATGGACAGAAAGTTCGTCAAAGATATTATACATTCAGTTTCCAACTCAAATGTGCACAGTTAGCTGCGCCACTATGTGTCTTCTGGCCGATCCACAATTAGTGGCACAATGATAGTAAGAATAAATAATAGCCATAATAATAGAGTAGCAGTAATAAGTAGAATAATAATCCCGATTACGAGTATGAATCTAATGCAAGACGGTTGCTAACTGATTTGCGGTTTCCTCCGCAAGGTAGTGCACATTCACGTGTTGTTGCTCAAGCAGCGCGTGGTGGCGCAGTGGTTACTCTGCGAGACAAATGTTCCATTGATGATTCGATCCCGTACTCCAGGCTCACGAAGCCTTCCACCCTTGGGGGGGGGGGGTGGTGTTGGGTCATTTCAAGTGGTAGCAAACTTGTCTGGAAGAATAGCAACAGTGACTTGATACATCAGTATCTAACCGCGAGTCATTGTAAAGGCCAGAGATGCATTCGACCAGCCGAATGATGCTATAAGTGGAGACGAATGTATGTCACCTTTCTGTTAAATTGATAAACACCAAGAGCTACATCCATTTATATTATTGCTCGCTTTTTGTTGTATCAAAATCTTATCTAATTAGAGTTGTTCTAGGCTTATCTCATGAAATGTTATCTCGGGAAGATCTCCGTATTGAAATCAGAATTTCCTAAATGTAAACTCTCGGCTTCAACGTAAACACTGATGGGAGTGATGTTGCAGTATCACTTTTAAGGTATACCTGGCCTAAACGCTGGTCGTTTTTCAAAATCCAGTGATGGATCACTTCTTGCTAGGAATGATGATAGTGCGCAGGTTCATGTCCTATCTTCATCGACAAGTCTTTTTACGTAAAATGTCGAAAGTTGTTAATGTTATGGAATTCTTTGAGGTCCCATTTTAGTCAGTGGAGTTGGTCAAAATATTTTCTGCTTCTGCAGACGTAACATCTCTACAATTTCTTCCTTTATCAAATCAGGAAATATGGGCTATAACTGGTGTGGATCATTTTTTATTCTAGTACTTGCTTCTACATAAATTCATCATTCAACTGGTTTAGCTGTAGCATGGTGTTATGAATATTTATCCCAAAAATGTTGACTGGTAAGCAATAATGCGAACTTGGAAGGTAGATGGACCCGCGTTTCAACCTTGGCGGGGCGCACATTTATCAATGTTTGTGGCGCACTGCCACTGCTGAAGCGCTGAAATAATGAATCTTCATGGGTTACACACTGCAATTAGCTGTCAGCTTATTTGGATTTAACGCCAATATCAGCTCACTCGCGCAAAGTTGTTTATGGTGGGTTGCTGAAAGCTACGATATCCATATGGAGCAACGAATGCTAGCAAAGTGGTGACCTTCGATGATGTACAGGTAGCACGCGCCTGTAGGTATGAAACTTGAGTTCAGCTCCTTGGTAAGGTAGGATTTTTGCTTGCCACTCAACATTCCTCGATCAGTTGTTTTTACAGTTAATACTTTTCATCAGTTTTATCTTTTATGGAAGCTTTTGAATTGTTTACTGCTGAAATGTTAGCACAAAATTATCTTAGTGCTCATATTGTTCACCCAAAGTGTCTAAAGTTTCTTGTGATAATAAGAAGTAGTAAAATGATAGGTCGCATTGGCAACGTTACTGTAGTTGGTTGTTGTAATGGCATTTGTAGAAGCGAAGTTCATTTATGATTGGCACAACACAATTTCGGTGAATGTTAGACTATTTCATATGCTTGAATGCCTGACCTGCAATATTAGGTTGAGTGGAACGTTTTTATGACCCGCTCATCAAGACCATCAATATCCACGATCTTCTGCCAGGGTCCTGCAAGCTTTCAGATCTGCTCGAAACATTATTGTTTGGGCTTCAAATCAGACAACTTCTGATGTGCCTCTTCAACCTGATCAAATGTTTGAATCGGCGTCTACTCAGGAAATGTTTCATTGAGCGGAACTTGACCATAATCGGTCGGTCCAGCTCTGGACTGTAGGCTCGATGCGGCAAGACCTGAGCCCCTCCAATTTGTCGAAATTTTTCTTAGTTTTCTTTGTGGCTGTGAGTTTTGGAATTGTCTTGCTGAAACATCGCGCACTTTCGACGTATCAGTGTCGGGTACTTGTTCCTCAACGCATCGTAAACTTGGTCCAGCTGTTCGCAGTATAGTTCGGCATTCCTGATATATTCCTATGAATTGACAATAACCGATATTGTGGAAACAAACATAATCTTTGAATTTTTCATGGGTGTCAAGGAGCTTTTTCCCAACATAGTGTAACAGGTGGTTCGTAAATTTAATTCCAGCTGATTTAGAAAGTGGTGAAGAAGTCATATGGAATCTTAGTGGATCTCGTCTGGTGTTATATGAAGATGGCGCTGTACGTGAAACAAAAATTCGATTAATAACCGTTGGTGATAAAATGGCTTACGGTTAGGCCTAATATTTCTTCTTGTAGCCCTTTCTAGTTTAGCATCATAGTCAAATTTGCTATAAGATTTCTTACAATTAGTGGAATTTTTCTTGCTCAAACATTGGCATAGTCAATCTTTACCATACGGCAGGAATTCGCAAGTATATTGATCCACAATCTCGCGCAGTGGTATCTAATCTGTTGCCTTCTTTTGATTGAATTTCTTTCAATCATGACAGTCAACTTATGGCCATCAGCAGTAACGTGAAGGTATCCATGGTCTTATTGTGAGGTCCCACTTTGGTTATCTGTGTTGAATGTAATTCTGTGGATCATCGAATTATTCGAGCGATCATCGTTCGACTCTGGATTCGTCATTAGCGCTCACTAAAGGTGGTTAGGAGGCTCTGTTCGTTCAATGTATACAAAGACTCAAACTTTTTCTTCAAAAGGTCCTTTCTTTGTGAAAATTCCAGTGAGAATTTATATTTATCAGGAAGTAATGAACGTATGCACAACACAATATGGAATGCGTGCAGAAGGCACGGTGAGCTCTTTGTGTCAAAAGACCTGCAAGTGTTAAGTCGCTTTTGGATCGTATTTGGCACTTCTCCGTTACTTCGCGAAAAAGCCATTTAGCTTAGTCTCCGATGATTTTGAGATCCTTCTTAAGAACGAAATGTTGTTGAATGAGGAAAAACGTGAAATAGCACTAGTGTTTTCATCGACTTTCCTAGGAGTCATGAGAAGGTTCTTTACATTTATTTCTCCTATAATCTAAACTATTTCCTGTTAGTTTACCAAAAGCACCGATCACAATTACTACTATTATGAACTTCGTGTGTTCTTACTATACCTTCTATTCATTTAGGTGTCAAACGAGGAATGTGTTGAACTCTCTCGACACAGTGTTTGCGTGGGAATTGGTTGCACAAATGGACAATTTATCCGTGATCGTTCAAGTTATTTCAAATATTATTGGATAGGGTCATCAGCTGAATGTCCGCAATATGTTGTTGTAATGAGATGATTGTTGTTATCCAATTTGTTCTGTTGTTGTTGCGTTTGATCTAAAGGTCCGATCTGCATTTCTTCCTAAGATGTTCCTTTCAAAAAATTCCATTTCTTGCGAATAAACTGCTTTAGTTTTATTTTTCAATTATTTGAATGATGATTTTATCGAATATTCCATAAGGCCTAATAGAAGATCCATTTTATCTGCGAAACTATCTAGACGATGAAATCATTTACAGATTCCGCCCCTTGTGGACACTAGGCTTTTATTGCCTTTCTGCAGTCTTCTGCAAGTTTAAACATGATCTGATGGCTGTCTGTAGCTCATATCATTCCACATTAGCGTATCAGGTTGAGTATTTCTAAAGACAAACTCCTTTTAGTGATTTTCAAACTCTCAGCCTTCGCAACACTGACTAAACAGAATTTGGATGAGCTGGTGACATCCTTCGCCGATGTTTCCAGTAACGGCATCTTCTCAGAGGCCCGTCACTGAGCGGAATAAATCTCAATTTGTTTTACTGCTGTTTTTTTGTTTCTTGAACGCAGCTGCTTCCCCTACTTTCTGATGATATTTCTAAGGAGGTGACCTTACACCTCATATTGAATTTTCATACAAGTCGTTTATCGCGATCCAGTTTCGGACCCTGCGAGGATAACCTCTTTTTTCTTTTCCTTTCAGGCTTTTAGCAGTAATTCAATGCCTCAAATCTCGAGCATTTTGACACTGTGGTTGATTTGTAAAATGGCATTCTGACAGTGCTGTAGCAGCGAAGATAAACTAAGTTTCACGCTCGGCGCGTATTATCGTGGGATTTTCGTCATTTATTTGGGACGCTTTTTTCTCCGTTTCGTGGAAAATTCTAAGGTTTTCGTTTAGGAGTTGTGGAACAAACTTCGTTTTGTGGGCTTCTTCTCTAGTTTCATTACAATGTTAAACAAACTCGTTAATGTCCGTATGCTCACAAGTGCAAAACGTAATGCTTTTTTCTTCGCTCTATGAGGATCTTCTCAATTCAATTTAACTAATGAAATAATCAATTTCATAAAACTGAATAACTCATGGAGAAAAGAAAGTATTAGAATTTCCAAAATTTATGCAATCGATTGACTACTAATCCTCGAATATTCCTCAAAACTTAATCTATGCGCCATTCTGTCGTCCTCATTTAGCTTTGTTTGAGGTAGTTGAATGCAAACGTGGCCTATACAGTGACTCGCTATGGCCTATCAATGAATCAGGCAGCGCTACTTATCCTCTCAGAAAAGTCTGAGATTAGTCTGTTACCAGTTTCGCCAATTCTCAGGGATGGATGACTTGGTGAGCCCTATGCGTGAGGTCGAACCATCGAAGCCGTGTGCAACGCACAGCACTTCTAGCCACTGCTCCACATGCTCTTCTGAAAACGTCTAATTACTCTCAATTCCCTAGAGTCTAGTCTGCATAAGCAATGGAAGATGACTTGGCTTTGTTGAGCGCGCAGTCGAAAGATCGATGCTAGGAGTATCCCGTATCTCGCAAATGAGAGAAAGAATCCGAAATTCCGACCTACGTCAACGATCAAAGATCAGAGACGCCGTTCTACATACCAAGATATTGAAAATAATGTGTTCAGGTATCGTTATGCGCTTCAACGACAAGCAAAAAAGTTTTTCTCAACAAGTTCTAGAAATCGTAAATGTCTGGATACACGCCGTCCTAGAGGATCAAAAGAAAAAGTACGAGAAGGTAAAGACGCCTGAGATACCTATTTAATCTCGACACTTTAACACTGTGCTTGGTTTCTGAAAAAGCCCGCTTAGTACTCTTTAGCAACAAAATAGAAGCATGCTTCACTCTCTATGTCGTTTGTTGTCCCGGCTAGAGTCCCAATATAGCTTTTCATTAGAGTACACTAGTACTGTTTCAACAGTGCAAATCTTGGCGATCCGAAATTAGAATCGATTTTTGAGTATATTCTCTTGGAACATTGTAAGAGCTAAAAGAAAATCAAGTTTCACAGCCGAAGTTTTGTTCGCATGTAAGTGTCAAATATGCACACGAAGTATATGAGAATGTAGAGAAAATTACAGAATATCGGAGTGATACAAATGCTCAAGGTTAATTTGCAAACGAAAAAAAAAAAGAGTGTTTTTTAGGTGATGGATTTCGCGCGCCGCTTGCGAAAGTCAGTCGACTGCCGTCCACAAAGGGTCAATCTTCTACCAATTTTCTCCAGCTCTATTTTCATTTCGCTTTTAAAGAGGTGCATGCAATCTTGTTCTTGTAATCATGCATGTTTAGTTGATCCAGTCACTTGTAAATTCTCTTCAGTGTATCGCTGGTACCTCTACCAGTTGAAGGCATTCTATTGATATGTTGTTATCACTTATACAATTTGCTATGAAAGTTTGTCTTTCCCGAAGGAAAACTCAAGACCTCTGCAACATTTTCAAACTGAGAAAGCTCAATCGACTGTTACCATAAACCACTTGGACATTTCATTCACACATAATTATGGCATTCTGAATCCGATAAGTTTGTGAGCTTAATTCTCTACTGCCTTTCGAAAAACTTCTGGTTTTTTTGCGAGGATCTCTGAGTGCTCCGCAGATTAGTGGCGACTAGTTTTTTGACGCCTCAAATGTCTTCAGTTACTGAAAAAGATGTGAAATTGAGAAATTAATATGCACAGGAGATACTGCTCCATCTTTTCAAGAGCAAGAACTGTCCACCTCGTGTGAAAATTGATTTTATTTTCGCTCTTGAAGCTCACTAAAAAGTTGGTTAGTAAACCAGCGCAGTCATAAAATCGACAAGATTCACGCTATCGGGCCATAGTTAAATGTTTGAAACAAAGGGAAAGATTCTGCATCTTAAGAGCCGGAAAATCGAATGAAATAAAGGAACTGTGTCCCTGTTCTTATAACATTGCTCTGATATTACAGCCATATATTCAAGAATGGACCTCACCTCTCTACCAGGGACCTCTCTCTTGGAGGGATCCCGGCCGGTTAGTCTCGAGGGCACATAGGGCGTCCTCAGGTGGTGGATAGGGGAATAAACGCGAACCAAAAGCGACCGTGTGCTTCCCAGAGACGCAGGTGGATTCAGGGGACGAGCTCCCTGCTTCTGTAGCGCCGACTTGACAAAAACTCTATTTCTACGAGTCAAGTCGGCCAAAAGCCTGCAATCAAGCGGCTGGGAAGTACATGGGGGCGGTTAGGAGTCGCCTCCAACAAATAAGCTCCTCCCGCTCCTCCGAGAGAGACTGGCAAGCTACTCGTGAGTACCCAGCCCCCACGTTTAGAGCCTGGTAAGCTATGCGTTGGGTATCGAATTGCCAAAAACAGCAACAAATATGGCCCTCATTCCCCTGACCCCGAAAGAGCCCCTGGTACGGCAGCGCCAGGTAGGACGAGTACGGAGAGGCTGCTAAAATTCTCAGGGCCAGACTAGGCTGCCAAGATCAAAACGGACTAAAATGACGATCTGTACCTACAGTGCATGAACCCTTGCTCACGAATCCGCTGTAGAAGATCTATTGATTCAAGCAAGGAGAATAAGGTACGACGTCATTGGACTGGCTCAGACGAGAAGGCGCCAGCCTTTTCACGCTGTTTATGATACCGGAGAATAACTGTTCCTTGGAACATGCGATCGCAAAGGTGTCCAAACATTGATTCGTTTGAACAACTAACAAACCTTATGGGATGATCACGGTCGAAACGACGTGGTTCCATGCCGGCTTTCACAATCTTCGTTGCTTACCCACCAACATCAAGCTATGACAAAGACGAAGTCGAAGCCTTCTATATGGAACTCGAAAAGTTCTTTAGAGAAGATCGTAGATTCTTCAAGGTCATTGTCGGAGATTTTAACGCGAAAATTGGACCTAGAAGAACGACTGAAGAACGTCACATAAGGACCCACGGACTAGAATGGAATGTGCAGGGTGAAAGGCTGTCTGAGTTTATCATGACGACTCAAACCATCCATGGTGACTCGAAATTCCAAAAGCCTCTTTCTCAGCGATGGACGTGGAAGTCTCCCAATGGAGAGTACCATAACGAAGCAGACCACATCTTAGTAAATCCAAGGTTTTGCCTGACCGATGTCGCTGTTGCTCCTAAGTTCTACACGGGACCAGACCATCGTTTGCTTCGCGCAACGTTCGGTTTTTCGAGGAGAGGAGAGAAAGCCACTAAATCCACTTAACGAAGTCCCAGAACTACCATAAACTGGGATGTATTCAAATCATTAGCGGCAGCCGAGAATATTAAAATTACGAAGAAACTCTTGTCTCCGTTGGAACTCGAGTTGATACGTCAACGTGGAATCGCACGAGCTACAGGCAACCGAAACCTCACGTCCAAACTTGCGAAGCGCTGTAGAGAAGCGATCAAAGAAGACCTCAAAGAGAGACAAGCAACAGTTATGGCAGAAGCTGCAGAAGCTGGGAAGAGCATTTGCAAGGCCCAGCGAGGCATCGCCAACTTTAAGACCAAGGTGATTGCACTCCGATACACTGATGGGACACTTACAGCTTCAAGAAGGGCTATGGACAAAATCATCCATAAATAATACTCGGATCTCTTCGCTAGACATGTCCTCATACCGTCATATAAATTGAAAGAGGACAAATAAGTCTCTTCACCAGTCCTCCCTTCCGAAATCCGACATGCTATATCGTCGGTGAAGAACAGAACAACACCCGGTCCAGACAGGTTTAGACCAGAAAACCTGGAACACTTGCCGCCAGTTCTCATCAACACCCTGGCTCGGTTCTTCAGTCGCTAATCTGTCAGAATGCAAGGTCATAATTCAGTGGAAAACAAGCAAGACCGTATTGTTGTTCGAAAAGGGAGACATTCAAGAAATAGGCAATTATTGCCCAATCTGCTTGCTGTCCGTTGTCTATAAACCCTTTGCTCGAGTCATCCTAAAAAGGATTGACAGAATACTGGACGAAGCACAGCCATGCGAACAAGCAGGATTCCGAAAAGGATTTAGTACCATAGACCACATCTACACGATTACAAGATTCACTGAAGTTTTGCGAGAGTACAAACAACCACTCTGTCTCACTTTCATTGATCTGAAGAAAGCCTTCAATTCAATGGAAACAAAAGCGTTTATACAGGTTCTGGATAACCAGGGCGTAGCTACTCGGTACATAATAATCCTTGGTGAGCTCTATAAAGATTTCACGACCAAAACATCTCCATTCTACAACAATATCACCACTGACGTAAGAAGAGGGGTTCGACAAGGCGATACAACTTTGCCAAAACTATTCACTGCTACCCTACAAAACGTCATGCGAAAATTAGAATAAGACGATATTGGACTGAAAATTGACGGTCGACAATTAAACTATCTTCGCATTGCTGACGATATCGTTCTCATAACACCAAACATCAGCCAAGCGAAACGAATGTTGGCCGATTTCGATAACGCCTGTGGAAAGATTGGTCTTCGACTAAATCTACCGAAAACGATGTTCATGGGGAACTGATGGGTTTCGAATGCCCTATTCACGCTCAACGGAGACGACAATTTCCGAATGCTCCACTTACATCTATCTAGGTCGTGAAATCAACATGATGAACGACTTAGCTCCAGAGTTGAGCAGGAGGAAACGAGCGGCTTGGGGAACGTTTAAGAGCATCGAAGATGTAGTGAAGAGGACAAAGAACATCCGACTCCGTGCCCACCTTTTCGACTCGACAATTATCCCTGCCCTAACGTATGCAGCAGAAACCTGGTCGCTACGTAAGCAGGATGAAAAATCACTTGGCGTTATCGAACGAGCAGTCGAAAGGTCGATGTTAGGAGTATCTCGTATCTCGCAAATGAGAGTAAGGATCCGAAGTTTTGCTACGGTAACGATCGAAAATCAGAAACGCCGTTCTACAGGCTAGGATATCAAACATAAGGTGGACCGGACACGTAATGCGCTTCAACGACAACCGATGGACGAGAGCCGTTACCGTTTGGCTTCCTCGGGATTTCAAGCGTTCTAAAGGAAGACCACTAACCCGCTGGTCCGATTTCTTCACGAAAGCGATGAAGAAAGATATGTTGCTCAGCCAATTTCTACAGCAAGAAGGACCCACTGGGCTACTCTTGCACGCGATGGGGAAAAATGGAAGTGTTGCTGGTGCTCGCTCGAGTCACTCGACGATCAACGGGACGACAGGTGATACAGGCAATCCATGGGATGAAAGATATACAAAATTGTGAATTTAGGAGAATTGAGTGGTGAGCAAAAGCACGGCCTCAGCGGAAATCGAACCCGCATTCCATCCATATCGGGAACGGTGACATTATGGATGAAACACGGGTTTGATTCCCGCCTGAGGCTGTGTTTTTGCTCACCACTTAGTTCTCTTAGATGAACATGTCACACCATAACACTGCGAAAAATGCACGAAAAATACTAGAATTTCAGAGTGTTAAAACTGTGAACCTCAGGCGAAAAGTTGAACCTGCCTTTCACCTCCACGGGTGCTCCTGCTCATTACCCTATTAATCCCCTTTGAAACCTCATATCGCAGAAAAGTGATAGCACAGCAAGGGACTAGGTAGTGTAGTGGTTGTTGGTTTAAAAGAGAAAACAGCCACCATAATAGTGCCATAAGCCTCAAGCCAGTGCCCTCCTCTGCAGACATGTGAGAGATACATTGATAAGTGAGGCAGACAATTCAGAGTTTCTTTTCATAACTCCACTGTGTTTAGCTCTTGCTCCGGCATTTGTGGTACTTTAAACCATCGGATTTGATGTGCTCTACCTTCCTGTTCATTAGTGCCCTGCACACATGTTTCGGCTCTTGTTGAACTATCTCTTCCTACGTGATTTTTTCACGGTCCCATTGATCGATTTGACCTCATAGGACATAATATATTTGAAGGGGCAAGCGTAGCGGAGTTGTTAAAAGTGTCTAACGACATCCAATCAATTTTTTGTTGTTGCAATCCGCGGATTCCAACACTTCGTTGTATCAGAGTTCTTATTGGGTTCGAAAAGTACTGAACGCAGATCCGCGCTAATTGATCGCAGAAGATATGCCATTGGGGAATGAGGACATCAATAAAAACATCAGTTTTCTCATTTTCATTGTCTGTTATTCAACAGTCATGAGCCTTTGTAAACGTGATGGCTTTTTGGATCACTG
Source organism: Parelaphostrongylus tenuis (assembly GCA_019055375.1). Lineage (NCBI taxonomy): Eukaryota > Metazoa > Nematoda > Chromadorea > Rhabditida > Metastrongylidae > Parelaphostrongylus > Parelaphostrongylus tenuis. The sequence goes on along the minus strand of JAHQIW010006036.1, from coordinate 1,025 downwards.
GTTGCTATTCTCACGTCTAAGAGTCATACATGAAATATTATGGGTAAGATTTGTAGATTTACATTTGACATCCTTATTACGGTTGGTGGATTTACAAGCGGGATTGTTTTTAGTACACTACGTGTTACCGTCTCGTGTGTGTTTTCGAGCAGAAATGTTTCATACATAGCCAGTCTATGATAAAGTTATTCTCAAGTCAGAGTATGCTGATCTCAATTTTAGTGAACTTCTAACAAAGGTAATAGCGTTTTTGAAGACCAAAAAGCGATGTCATCAAACTTGTGCTGCTTATTGTTATCTTATTCACATTCCATTCCTATACAGCGACTTGTGACATTCTTGAAATGAAGTTAAATGGTAATGGTTCTCAATCTTGTTATATCGTGAAAAGTTCATGGTTAAATTATTTGAGAAGAAATTATGTGCTTGAAATAAATTTGGCACTATGTGCAGTATCTCAGACGCCGACTTATTAATTGCGCTCCTCAATTTTCAGGGGTTTGAGATTACTGCGCTATAAAGAAAGTGATTGCCGATTTCTGTTTCACATGAAAATTCAATTCATAGTTCAGACATTTGCATTCAGTTCGAGGCGGTTGACTTCCAAGAAAGTGCTGAAGCCTAACTTTATGCAATTTTTGAATGTCTACCATCACTTTCTTTTCAAATTTTTCCTCGTCGTAAATTTGTCTTCTAAGAATATGAGCGGTAAAGACTCCTTTGTAGTTCAATATCTTTTGATGCGTTTCTAACTATTGCATACTTTTCCTCCTTCGGCATTTGGAATTTGACATCTGGAATTCCCCGCCGCCCCTAACTCTTTTGTTGTAATGTACTACTTTCTGTTCATCCTCTTAGATATACACATAGCTCATGTCATACTCAACCCTTTACTTTTTATTTCAACTGTTTTGAGAACAATCTATAGCGTAGATCGTTTAAGGTTTTTTGAGAAAAAAAAATTGCTCTCTTGAATAGGCTGATTCAGGCCATTGTAGTAGTTTCTCATAATTTCATCACCAAAG